>PVKP010036479.1:0-22428 GCA_004027715.1 Plecturocebus donacophilus | reverse complement strand
CAGAGCAGTGAATTTTAAAATTTATGTCATGTCTTCTGCTCTGCCTTTTTTGAATCATCCATATCTTTGAGTTTGGCCTATAGCATACTTGTTTCTAATCCCAATCTGTTCTGAAACAAAATCATCTGCTAATAGTATGATATTCATTAATGCCTCAAATGACTTACATATGCAGTAAAATTATACCTTTCTCAGCAGTTAGAATATAAATCAAGAGCATAAAGTGAAAATCATATACATTTGAAGTTGCCTTTGAAATGTCCCATCAAATATAGTATTAAAGCAACCTGAATAGATTGTATAAAAGAAATTTTCCTTGTTGTTTCTTGGAATGAGCACCAGATGAAGCATCTGGCTTATTTTTAGGAGCCATATGATACAAACAAACTATAGCAACTTTAAACACTGGAGTTAGAATAAGAATGGAGCACGTGAACAATGTGGACGTAAAGAACTGAGACTAATTGAGGGAAGAGTGAGTTTTTCCTCTCATGTAATTATCACTCTGGACTACTGACTTACTGACTTAGATAGTGACAGGATTCACCTGCTTTATTTAAATAGTTTGTTCTTTTTCCCTCTTTTATTTCAAAGTGCTTAGAAGTGAATCAGCCAAGTTAAATGTGTAAATATCACCAGTCGGCTGTGTATGTTTGCTTTTCAGCCCCCACAACAATTCTTTCTCTCAACATGTACTAAGTATAAAATAAATAGGAATTCTGGCTATGTGTAATATTTAATGTCAGCAGTGAGTAATTTGGTGACTTGGGTATGACTTCACTGAATGTCATCACTGATTTAAAAAATCTTTTGGCATCCTATATGTTCAACAACATATTACAAAATGTAAATACTCTTATGGTAGGTGGTTCTTTAAATAGAATTAACTCAAGAGTGGCAGGAAGGTTTAGAGTAGAAATTAAATAGACATGGTTGGTGGATTTAACATTTAAGGATTTCTCCCATTAACTATACACACTTATAACAGAACTTTCAGCTTGACACTGAGCTATATCCATTGCTGAGATGCAGGCAGGTCTGGGCAGGAGTCCACTTGCAAAATGGGTGAAAGGGATCCTAGGACATAAATCTGCACAGGAAGAAGCCAGTTTTGCTAAGCTATACAATATTCCTTTTGTTTTGTATTGAAAACTCAAAAAATCATGAAAACAAAGATTTTCCCAATATTTTCTGCAAACACATTTGGTGGGAAAGCCTTAAGTGAACTTACATGATCATGCATACCTCCTCAGAGTCTTTATTTGACCCTCAGGAATATTCAGAGGTTTCACTGCAGATCACTGGAGTGTTTGATTATAGAAGCTGGCCTACAACCTGCTGGAGCCTTTATGCAATACGTGGTTTGCAGATTGTGCTACCTTTTTAAAAATCGAAACCATTCTGAATTCTAAAACACATCTGACATTCAGCAAATGGATTGTGGAGTTGAGGTATTTGGCCATGCACACTTTGGACTGCTTTCTACTAACTTGATTCACTTTAGGCCCTAGGTTTGGAGTTTTGAATCTGCTAATTCATTTATGGTAAAGTTTATAGTTACTAAAAAGCTAAATTCGAGTATTTACCCTTTTGATTCCTCTTTGTACATAAAATCCCTAAATGGAAAGTTTTTTAAGTAAGTGAAATGTTTGACTGTTGTCTTTGGCCTTCCTTGGTACCTTAAGTTTGAAAAAGCAGTAACAGTAACTCAACTGTTTAGAAAAGATAAAAAATATATATAGTAAGTGATGGGTTATGTCTGGAGATCTCAGGGGCACTGGAGATGTGTATTTGCCATAGAGTGGCGTGAAGCTAACGGCCTCTTTGTCACTGAGATAGCCGTCATGGCTGTAAATCACTGAGAAGCAGTGAGAAACACTCTCTGCTGTCCAGTATTTCAAAGTCCTTTATTGCTTTATTTGTTTAGAGGTGCATCAGGTAAATGGAGTGCTTATAATTGTAGGTGTAGTACCAGCTATTAAAGCAAATATATTTTACAGCCCCTGTAATTATGCTTCAGTAAAAGTTGTTCTGGATGGCTCAACAGGACTCCTCCTTGGGTAATAGGCTTAATTTTGTATTTTCTCCAATGATGCGGAACGACTCATAGTCAAACATTTTCTCCTGGTGATACTTTTATTTCTGGCATGACCTTCTTCTCTTTGAAGTCCAAATATACATATATATATAAACATATATAGAGTGACAGATAAATGTAATGTACTCTAGGAACTTACTGATTTATTGACCAATAGTCACTTCAAAAAAACCCTTTAATACAAAGGCTAATGAAAGAAGGAGGATACTTTAAGCATGATGTTAAATAAAGTGTATGTTTAGACATGATGTCTGAATTTCTACCTGATGCCTTTTAGTGTTGGATATTCTTGCACAGATTTTTCTACCTAAGCATTTATGTAGAACAACACGGCAATACAGCTTTCTATTTGGCGACAACCCGAGTCTTCTCTTGGGAGTGTTTTAAAACTTAATTAGGTCACCTTTGGGCAAAGTGAGTTTCAAGTAAATTGAAAGGTTTCTAAATTCTTTCACATCTCCTGAATACTACTTAGTGTCCTGATATGTTAATTTGCCAAATGAAACCCCAGGGAAGGAAAATAATTAAGTCCATAAATAAACAAAATAAGTAAATGCTTACTTATAAATGGGAACATCCTATATTTGCCCAATATCTTTGCTTGCTTTATGGAACAGGATATAAAATATTTGATGAAACTAAGTTTCCATTATAATTCCATAACTTATTTTCCCCAAAATGTATTTCCATATATTTCTCCACAACAGCTTCATAGGTTATAAAGTCATTAGGAGAAATATTTTATCTTTCTCTTGGAATTACTTATAATGATGAATATGATATTTTGAATACATCGTGGATATATGCATTATTTTGGAACAGTAAATGCTTCATCTTATTAAACCCAGAGATTCTGGAGTCAAGTGAGAAGCAGAAATATGACTAATATGCCTCATGGAATTGTTTGGCCACTTAAAGCGGTAGAAATTTGCATTTTTCACTTCTCCAATGGGAAATTGTTTCTTCTTTTTATCATGTGGCACAACATGCCTATCAATTAGGTTCCCACCTGTTTTTGACAGTAGGATTTTCCCTTATACTTATCCAAATGTCAAATTATGGAAAGGGAGCCACTGAGCTCCTTGATCTAACCAGGTCTGAATCCCACTCTTGGACTTCCGGGTTATATGGCTCAATAAATTCCCTTTTACTTAAGCTGGTTTTAGCAAAGTTTAATTCTCATGTAACTTAAAGTATCCTAATAGATTTTGCATATTTGGAAATGAAAAATAGCTCCATAGAAATATATTTTTTCCTAGAAATCTTGTCTGCCTTTTCAGAAGCTTACATTAAGTAAAAGATGATACTTCATATCATCTTTTCATATGTAGATTCACAGATTACTCAGTATAATTGAGAAATGTGAAGGGAAATGTTATAGTTATATTCAGCAATTGCATAGCTAATAAAAGAGCAATAGAAAGTTTACATATGCTCTTAAAGTGATAGACAAAAGGATTTAATGTAAAGTACACTTTAAGGAACAACATCTATGTACAATGATGGGATATTTTCTTACTGAATCAATATTTCCAATAAGTGCTTAGCTAAACATTGGCTTTTATTCTCACTTATAAAATACATTTTCTTTTTCTTGCCCATTTAATCTTATGTCCACACCAAATTCACCTTGAGTCTTCCTTTTGCTTTGATCTGTTGCAATGAAAAATCTTCTACAGATGCTATGCCTACTTCAGATTTCAGAGTAAAATTTTACAAAATTAAGCAATCTGTTTAGTTTCCAAACGATGATTTTGATTTGCCTTCTCTTTCCAGATACACCCTGCAAGGAAAAAGCCAGACTGCAACATGTGGTTTGTTCTTTTGCATGTCTTGAACACAAACCATTCTCTTCTCTTTTTCTCTCCCTCAACCCACAGTCATTCACTTTTTTTCTTTGAAGTGGAAATGTGCTTACCCCCTTTCCAATTTTTATTGTTTTGACACACATTTTATTTTAGCAGGCATGCACAATTTTAAAATCAGATACACATTGATTTCTCATATCTAGCAAGTCAGGTAAAAATTTGTAAGCTAAATGTCCATAAATTGAAAAGTTACATTTAGGACCCTAATTATTATCAATCACCATATTGCCATAATGACTTTGTATATTCCCCCAAATAGCACTGCTTTTGATAAACGCACAGTGATTTGGAGTACTCCTAATACACAATCATTTGACAGTTCTTTTTTATTTAACACTGGCAAGCATGCAGCAGATTTTAAGATATATTAAAAGGTGTTTATCATGTCTAGTATCTAATAGATGAAATCAACCAAAGGCTTTTTTGAAGCTCATTCAGAAGATTCATTTTATAGGCACAAGATGATGGTAATTTATCATTCATGTTCTTCTCTGGCTGATGTGGTTTGGTTGAGGTAAAGATTTGCGTGTCCCTGTCCGTGGTCAGTGTTCATCTACTAGCCAGCATCCTACCTAAGATTAAATTTATGCATTTGGTTTTGGTTCAAGGTTTCTTGTTCCCGCTGGCAAACACAGATGCTCCTTAATTCCTCTCTACCTGAATGTGCACAGAATATAATTATGACAGGAGCTAACATTATCTGAAATGCATTTCCATTTATGCTTGTAGACCAAGGTCAGAACAATTAATATGAAAGATGGTAGCACCACAGATTATGCCAAACAATATTTTCCCAAGGAATGTGGTACTATATATCACAAATAGGTAAAATATTCATGCAAATTCTCTGCTGGCCTCTCTGTCAACACAGGTTTACTGTTGCTAAATATGAAGTTTACAAAATAGACTGCAGGGAATGCAGATGTTTCTAGTGGTGAGTATTTCATGTATATGTTGTAATAATGTGAGGGTTAATTTTATACATCAACTTGACTGGGCCATGGAGTGCCTGGATGTGGGGAAGTCCCATGTCTTTGTAAACATCCAGAATAGCAGGTATGCTGATATTAAATAATATAATGTTTAGTGTTCCCTCCCCTCTGTTGCTCAGACAACTTGTGATATTCAGACAGCACTGCTAGACCACTGGGCTTCTCTAGGTAAAGTCTGGCCCTGTGGGTTGGTGAAGACATAAAGGCTCAGGACACTAGGGTCCTGACACTAGATCACTTTCAAAGGAAACCTTGTGACTCTGATGTTAGAAAAGTAACTAGTTTGTTCTTAAGAAAGCAAAAATAATGTACAATTTTATTTATTCTGAAACATTAAACTAACATTGTTACACGGTTGTAACAAATCAATATTAAGGGAAGAACTCTATTAAAACCACTTTCCTTTAGCTTCAAGCTTTCTGCGAACCAGGTAGAACCAATTACAAAAAAAATCATGGCAAAGACAAAGTCATTCTTGCTATCAAAAGATGAAATCACAATAAATTTAGCTGTAGATTTAATTGGCTTTTTGTTTTTGAGATGGAGTCTCGTTCTGTTGCCAGGCTTGGGTGCAGTGGTATGATCTCAGTTCACTGCAACCTCCGCCTCCGGTTCAAGTTCAAGGAATTCTCCTGCCTCAGCCTCCTGAGTAGACTGGACTACAGGCATGCGCCACCACTCCCAGTTAATTTTTGTATTGTTAGTGGAGACCGGGTTTCCCCATGTTGGCCAGGATGGTCTCGATCTCTTGACCTGGTGATCAACCTGCCTCAGCCTCCCAAAGTGCTGGGATTACAGGCGTGACCCACCGAGCCTGGCCTTAATTGGTTTTTATTTGTGATTTATGAATCAGAGTAGCCTCCATTCTGGAAAATAGAACGAGGAATCCCATTAGGCAATGGCAGAATAGTGGGTTTTGTAAGCAAGGAACAAGGAAATAGAACAATAGAAAAAAAGTTGATTGGTTAACATCAGGTTATTTAGTTTACCTTTTGCTTTGTTTTGTTTGTTTATTTTAGTTTGCCTTTTTTGTAAGGGTTAAAATAGAGTGAGCTTTCTTACCACACATTTCAAGTAGACTGAAATGTCCTGTTTACAGAAAAAGTTGTTGGGAGATCTCTGTTGCTTCCTTAGTTGTATTATCTGCTGTGTAGCATGAGTGACTTTATTTTAGTTTGGCCTAGTTTACTGGGACCGAATGCATGGAGGCCAGACCAAACAATGGTCTTCCATAATTTTTGTTGAACACTGCTATGTTTGGAGCTGAAGCTGGCTTGAGAATCTCTGTCAACCCCCAATTGTCTCTCCCTTACCAGGAAAAACACCCATGGCTTGAGTTACTGTGTATATGGGAGGTATACTCATTTGCATTCGAGTCCTCCATAACCCTCTGTGGGCTATAACTTACGGTTAAAACCAACTGACAATTAAGCTATCAAGGTAATAATCATTTGGCAGAATTGGAATCTAACACTGTAAACTGTCTTTGTCTTTGACAAAGTTATATAAACAAGCAGTGGTAGAAAAGGTCGGTCTTGTTAGACCATGGGCCTTTCATTATTGCTGTTCTCTATCACTCCTACTGTCATTAATTACTTTATCCTTTGGGGCACAGGAGTCAGGGCTGTAGATAGCAAACTCTGGTGACCTAGTGACTTTACTTTGACAGCAAGCAGCAAATGTGTTATTTGAACTAATCAGCCCAGTATAAATTTTCCTTTGTATAAACATGTTTTAAAAGACATAAGATATTTTGAAATTTAAAGATACTTTGCATCAGTATAAAATCCATGTTTTTAAAAAGTTAATTTTAAAAGCTATGGCCTAGGTAGGCTGGATTCTGAGATTTGAGTTTAATTTTCAGCTTAAGTCTTTATTTAAAAAGCAGGTGTATCACAGAAAAAAAATTCTTATATCAAAGAGCAGAGGAATTTGATCCTGTGAGTGATCATTGCTATGGGACCATTTAATGCAAATTAATCTGTAAACATTTAGCAGTTAGACAGCTGATGGGAGGGGGAAGAGTGAAGAAAATTAGTCAGGTGGAGAGCAAGAAAATTACTCCCATCTGATTAGAAAAAGATAATCATGGTGTTTTCACGTAGACCAGCAGCATCGTTGTGTTTCTTTAATTTATCCTCCATTTCTACTTGCTTGGAGGTGAGAGTGGGAAGTCTGAGGATGGTGGGAGGGCTACATGATGTGGCAAAGGTGATCGGAAAGAGTAAGGCAATGGAATACATTTCAGATTAAGACATGGCTATTCAGGACTCTCATTAAAGAGGTGATCACAAGCTGGAAATCTAACTGGATGACTTTCCCTCCAAAACCCATTGGAGTTTTCATAGCTCCTGGGATTACAGGTGTGACCCACTGAGCCCGGCCTTAATTGGCTTTCATTTGTGATTTATGAATCAGAGTAGCCTCCATTCTGGAAAATAGAACGAGGAATCCCAATGGGCAATGGCAGAATAGTGGGTTTTGTAAGCAAGGAACAAGGAAATAGAACAATAGAAAAAAAGCTGATTGGTTAACATCAGGCTATTTAGTTTACCTTTTGCTTTGTTTGTTTGTTTTAGTTGACCTTTCTTTTGAAAGGGTTAAAACAGAGTAAGCTTTCTTACCACACATTTCATGATTGAGTTAGAAAGATATATTCAAGGTTGAGTTAGAAAGATATGTAACAAATCATGGTTGAGTTAGAAAGATATATTCCACCAACATGTGAGGGAAACCAAGAGCTACTTACTGACATAATTGAGAAATTTTTCTTTTAAATTTTAGGTCATAAATATGTACTTTCTAGAGAAAGGATAGCAGGGGATTGGGAGATTGGGGAGGGATAGCATTAGGAGAAATATCTAATGTAGGTGATGGGGGGATGGAGGCAGCAAACCACCATGGCATGTGTATACCTATGTAACAAATCCTGCAAGATCTGCACATGTAACCCAGAACTTAAAGTAAAATAAAAATAAAAAAATTTTTAAGAAGTATAATGTCAAAGACTAGTAATTAGCTATATTTAATATTTTTCTTATTTATGTAATTGAAGTTTAAAAGTTTACTTGAGTTGAAACTGAAACAATAACTATATTTTGCTTAATTGTACCTGAATTTGGAACATTAAACCATAATTAAACAAACTGTGGCTGAAGTGTATATTCTAACAAGTCTAAAATTAATGAGTGTGATAGTATTGTTCTGTAGCTTGACATTGATGGCCACGCATATCTGCACGTATGATAAAATTGCATTATACTGAACACACACACACACATGCACTTAGAACTTGTGGAATTAGAATAGTCAGTGAATCATATCAATGTCAATTTCCTGATAGATTGTGCTATAGATATACAAGATGTTCCACTGGGAGAAATGGGGCAAAGTTCTCACCAGGGAGCTCTCGGCATTATTTCTTAAACTGCATGAGAAGCCACAATTATCTCAGAATTAAAACTTTTAAAACATGGTGAATATCATTGCACTTTATGTTTTTACTTTGTTAAAAGTTGATATTTAAGCATTGTAAAAGCTAACACTTTTGAAATTACTCTGAAAAATTATGCAAGAATTCAGAATCAGCAATTTTTCTATAAAGCAGAAAGTTATAGGCTGTTACTTATATACCATCTATCCAACATCCTTATCTTAGCCTGTCTTTTGCTGTTATAACAAAATACTGTAGACAAGGTAATTCATAAAGAATAGAAGTTTATTTGGCTTATTGTTCTGGAGGCTGGGATGTCCCAGATCAATGGGATGCATCTGGTGAGTGCCTTATTGCTGTATCATATTGTTATGAAAGTCATGGTGCAAGTGAGAAACAGAAGGAGGGAATCAGGCTGAACTCACGTTCTTATCAGGAGCCCACTTCCACAATCACTAACCCATTCTTAAGATAATAGCATTAATCCATTAATCAGAGCAGGGCCTTCATGCTTAATCATGCCTTAAACTTTCCAGTTTTTAATACTGACACAATGGCAATTAAATTTCAGAATAAGTTTTTGAGGGGACATCCAAACCATAACAACTCTAAGAGAAAAATCTTGAATTATCATTATGCTCATGTACTGTGCTCATAAAATTGCCAGCATGTAACTAGTATAAATTAAATTCATTCAACAAAACAGAAAAGCAGGACACAATGTGTTTTATACCAATATCTACTGTAACAGTTACTAATAGTGTATCATTTTCAAGACTTTTGCTGAATGAATGAATTGTAGTAGCTCTTGCTTGGGAAGTGGAGGGGTAACTGTGAGATGATATTAATCTGTTTCACTATAGTAACAATTTTACTATACAGTATATGTATCTCATAACATCATGTCTTATTCATTAAGCATACATGATAAAATTTGTTTTAAAAATGGTATAATAATAGATATATATGATTTTGATTTGTCAATTAAAAAATAAGAAATAGGCCGGGAACGGTGGCTCACGCCTCTAATCCCAACATTTTGAGAAGCCAAGGTGGGCAGATCATGAGGTCAGGAGTTCAAGACTGGCCTGGCCAATATGGTGAAACCCTGTCTCTACTAAAAACACAAAAAATTATCCGGGCAGTGGCGTGCACCTGTAATCCCAGCTATTCTGGAGGCTGAGGCAAAAGAATTGCTGAACCCAGGAGGTGGAGGTTGCAGTGAGCCGAGACTGCGCCACTGAACTCCAGCCTGGGCAATGGAGCGAGACTCCGCCTCAAAAGAAAGAAAGAAATCAATTGGGAAAAGAAGACCTACTATAAACGCAAAGGGAAAACCATATCCTTTGATCATGCATGTAGAAAAATCAGTTTGAGCAAAAACATTAAAAATTTTAGAGCACATTGAAACATATTTTCCCAAATAATTATCAAAAATATAGATAAATTTTAAAAAACACAAGCTAGAATTTATTTGCTTTTTTTATTTTTACTATGTCAAATGACTGCTGATTATGTGGAATGACAACTAAGCCACTTTATTTCTTAATTCTTAAAGATCCTATAAAATATGCAGCTATTATTTTTGAATATGCATTCAAATATTTTAAATGGCTCCAGTTTAGTGCTGTGCCAGGTGACATAGGTATAATTCTAAACAACAAAAAAAAGTGGGATCGACCTTAATGGAGTCTTCCGTCCAGCTGAGAACTTTGTGAAACAATAATACTATAATAAAATTTGTTGCTAACTAGTAGTGACAGGTCTGGTGCTAATTACTCTATGTGTATGTTTTCCATTAATGCTCACTGTAAACTTTCAAGAAGACTCTGGGAGGCAGGTTTATCTGATAAAGGAAGATTTCATATGTGACAGAATGAGTTAGAACTTGGAAGAACACAAGATTATAATAGAAACCATTGATAAATTATAAAGAGGAAAATTAATTTAAACTTAAAGCAAAAAATTATTATCTGAACCATAAAAGAGAGGCATTGCATAGACTCAATATATTGACCTACACAGAAGGAAATATATAATGCTAGTGTACTGCTTTATATTTCAGGAAAAAAGTTATTATAGCCATATTAATGAAAACAGTTTACTGGTACTCGTCTTTTAAGTAGACTAACATAAATCATATTTTTTAAAACTAAAAAGATTATGAGACAGTGGGAGGGTTGAGAGCGGGGGCGAGGGAGATTGGGGAGGGATAACATGGGGAGAAATGCCAGATATAGGTGATGGGGGGATGGAGGCAGCAAAGCACATTGCCATGTGTGTACCTATGCAACAATCCTGCATGTTCTGCAAATGACTCCAGAACCTAGAGTACAATAAAAAAAATATTATGAGGAAAATATAAAGAAAAGTGTAGAGTTACAGTTGCTAGAGGCTGGGAGGTAACAGGGAGTCAGGAAAGATACAGAGAAGGAACATCAAAATGGACCTTTGATGCTTGACGGAACAGGAATGGAATTTAGGGATGTCTGAGATTGCAGAGATCACTTCCACCAAGGTAGAGCATATACTTTTATGTAAGAACAGACTCTAAAACAAAATAAGATTTTGAAGCAGATAGTTCACATTGGATACCTTTAGCAAAAATAGATTTCTGCTCCAAAATAAGATTTGGATATTTGTAAATATAGAGAGTAAAAGTTTCAGGACTATCAAACCTTAAAAGTATACCAGGATCGTGATTTTACCCATGTAATTCTCCACTGAATCTTGCCTGAGTCTTCCAATTTGCATACAGCCAAACTTTATTCCTGATTTTTGTTCTTAGAAGTGATGATAATGATTGCTAGTCAACACCCAGCACTTCTCAGTTCAGTCCATTACCTTGACCTAGTGCCATGGAACTCTAATCCCTGAAATCCTCAATCCTGACTCCTGTTAAGAAAACATACTTCTTTCACTGTGTATGGTGTTCCGGGTCCTCACTAGACATTACAGTTTGTAAGCATTTTACTCGCTAAAAATCACTGCAGTAATAAAGTACTGTTGTAGCAATGCAATACCTGGAAAGAGAGTGTTTTCCAATTCAAACCTAGTCAAGTCTTGAAAAATTCTTGAAAATAATTGTTGATCTGAGGTAATTTGTTTTACAGGATTAGACTTGCAACATAAAGCTCATTATATCTGCATCTGTTACAGATATCATATTTGTTTAAAAGCATTTAGGCAGTAATAGTTTTTCTAAATAAGGCAGGTACCTATGAGGCAAAGCTTCAGAGATGGTAGTGGCAATGATTTTGTTTTAAAAGCTGTCTCAGAGAGAGTCATACCTCCAGTCTACTTTCCTGTGAGGTTTAAAGAAAAGAGCATGGGCTTAGATGTTAGTGACGAAACTGGAATAGGCACCCAGGAAAATAACTCAGGTTGTTTCAGTTTACTCATCTGCAGAATGAAGATCTACTATCATCATTCACTGAATGGCCAGCAGCATGTTTGAACACCCAATAATAACAGCTATCATGTACTGGACACTTACTGTTGAGCAGCTTCTGTACTAAGTCATGAATCTCATTTGATTCTTCCAGTTATTAGAATCCCCATTTTAAATAGGAGGACACTGAGAGGCACAGAGGTCCTCATTCATATTAAGGCTAAGCAGTGGAAAAGAGACTGAAACATACGTATTTTCAATTCCAAAGCCCTCATGCTTAGAATGCTACCCAAGATGGGCAGTTTACATGAATTTAAAGGTTCCCACAGGCCAGATGTGGTCACTCATGACTGTTATCCCAGCACTTTGGGGGTCCGAGGCAGGAGGATCGCTTATGCCCAGGAGTTTAAGACCAGCCTGGACAACATAGGAGACCTTGTCTCTACAAAAAAAATATTTTAAAAAAGAAACTAGCTGGGCATGTGGTGCAGTGCACACCTGTAGTTTCAGCTACTCAGGAGGCTGAGGTGGGAGGATTGCTTGAGCCTGGGAGGTGAAGGCTGCAGTGAGCTGTGGTTATAATACTGCATTCTAGCACTCCAGCCTGGGCGATAAAGACCCTGGTTCCCACAGCTCAAATATTCTCTTAGGAACTTTCAATTCCTGTTTCCTGAACCTTGGGGGTGGGGGCTCACAGCTACTGTAGGACACTCCAATCCACATATGTACAAACTGCAATTCGTAGACTGGGTAACATTATACACATGCAGAACCAATCAAGGAAATCACAAAATCATAAAAGAGATGGTGAACATGATAAAAAAAAATGTGGGGGGTGGTTAGGGTTTTAAGATATGAATCCTGGAAAAATTTAAGAACTAATAGACACCACACCAGAGGCATTAGTAGAAGACAACTTGATGGAGACAAGAGCTTCTGATCTAGTGCCCCACAATGAGGAAGGTATACAAGTGCCAGAAAACAAATTAATGTTATTCAGTCTGGCAGAAAGATTCCAATTATTTAAGACTGCATTTGATGCCTTTTATGACACAGACCCTTCTGCAATACAGGCACTGAAATTAAACAAACAGTGAAAGCAGGATTGGTACTGTATGGAAACATTTGTAGATAAATGAAAAAGCAAAAGAACCAAACAAAAATTATAACACACTTCAGTAAAGTTATGCCACCTGTGCCTGCATCTCCTGCCTCCTCTTTCATCTCTTCTACCTCTTCCATCTCTGCCACTCCTGAGACAGCAAGAAAAACCCCTCATCTTCCCCCTTTTACTCAGCCTACCGAACATGAAGATGGTCAAGATGGAATCTTTATGAGGGTCCACTTCTACTTAATGAATACTAAATACACTTTATCTTCCTTATGATTTTCTTAATAACATTTTCTTTTCTCTAGCTTACTTTATGGTAAAAATATAGAAGATAATACATATACGAAATATGTGCTAATGGACTATTTATGTTATTGGTGAGGCTTCTAGTCAACAGTAGCCTATTTATTAGTAGGTAGGTTTTTGGGAAATCAAAAGTTATATTACAATTTTTTTGACTGCACAGAGTTTAGCAGCCAAACCTCACAGTTTAAGGGTCAATTGTATGTAGATGTCATGTTTTCTTTATTCATTTATCCACTGATGGACAGTTAGCCTGTTCCCTATCAATTGTATGTAGATGTCATGTTTTCTTTATTCATTTATCCATTGATGGACAGTTAGGCTGTTCCCTCTCTTGGCAGTTGTGAATAATGCTGCAATGAGCATGGAAGTGCAAATATCTCTTCAGGAATCACATTTCATTTTCTTTAGCTATATATTCAGAAGGGGGATTACTTCTGAATATATAGATTATGTGATAATTTAGTTTTCGCATTTCATTTTCTTTGGCTATATATTCAGAAGTGGCATTACTGGATCATGTGATAATTTAGTTTTAATTTTTTGAGGAACCTCCGTATGTTTTCCATAAAGGCTGTACCAATTTACATTTCCACCAACAGTGTACAAGAGTTTTCTTTTCTCCACATCCTTATCAGCACTTTATATCTTTTGTCTTTTTGATAATAGCCATTCTAAGGTATGGCTGTGTATCACTTCAGATGTGAAGTGATATCTCACTGTGGTTTTGATATTTCCCTGATGATTAATAATGTGGAGCACCTTTTCACATACTTTCTGGCAATTTTTATGTCTATTTTTGAGAAATGTCTATTCATGTGCTCTGCTCATTCTTTAAATCAGTTTATTTGGGATTTTTTTTGGTGTGTGTTACAAGGTTATACAAGTTCCTCATATATTTTCGATATTATCCCCTTGTTAGATGCATAGTTTACAATATTTTGTTCCATTCCACAGATTGTACAATCTATGAAATGTTTCCTTTGCTGCGCAGAAGCATTTAAATGTGGTGGAATACCTTTGTCTGTTTTTTGTTTTTGTTGCCTGTGCTTTTGGTGTCATATCCAAGGTATTATTGCAAGACCAATGTTGAGAAGCTCTTTTTCTGTTTTCTTCTAGGATTTTAAAATTTTATTTATTGTGCTGAAGTCTTTAATCCATCTTAAGTTGATTTTTGTATATGATGTGAGATAAGAATGCAATTTCACTATTCTGCATGTGGATATCCAGTTTTCTGGACACCTGTTATTAAACGAACTATCCTTTTCCCTTTGTGTGTTCTTGGCAGCTGTGTCAAAGATCAGATGGCTGGAAATGTGTAGATTTGTTTCTGGGCTCTCTATTCTATTTCACTGGTCTATATGTCTGTTTTTATGACAGTATCATACTGTTTTTATAACTGTAGTTTTGTAATATATTTTGAAATCAGTAAATTTGATGCTTCCAGCTTTGTTATTCTTGTTTAAGGTTGCTTTGGCTATTTGGAGTCTTTGTGGTTCCACATAAATTTTAGGATTATGTTTTCTATTTCTGTAAAGAATGACATTAAGATTTTTATAGAGATTGCATTAAATCTGTAGATTACTTTGGGTAGTATAAACATTTTAACAATATTCTTCCAATCCATGAGTACAGAATGTCTCCTTATTTATCCATCTTCTTTAATTTTCTTCATTAATGTTTTATGATTTTTAGTGTATACATCTTTCACTTCTTTGGTTCAATTATTCCTAAGTATTTTATTCTTCTGTTACTATTGTAAATGGAATTGGTTTCTTAATGTCCTTTTTGGACAGCTTATTGTTAATGTATATCAATGAAACATATCTGTAGATTGATGTATTCACAGCACCACTGAATTAATTTATTAGTTTTAACAAACTTTTTGTTGTTTTTGAGCTGATAAAGTTTTCTACAAATATCATTATATCATCTGCAATCAGAGATAACTTTAATTCTTCCTTTTTAACTTGAATGACATTTATTTATTTTTCTTGTCTCATTGTTCTACCTAGGACTTCCAATGGTATGCTGAACAGAAATGGTGAGAGTGGGCAACATTATCTTGTACTAGATCTCAGAAGAAAAATCTTTTCCTCGCTGATTATGCTGTTTGCTGTGGGCTTTTATTTTGTTGCAGTAAGTTTGTTCTTTATTTTGTTGATGTTTTTTTTTTCTTTCAATGAGCAGATGTGGAATTTTGTCAAATGCTTTTTCTGAATGTATTGGGATTATCATGTGGTCTGTTAATGTAGTGAGTCACATTGATTGATTATGTTGCAATTATCTGTGCATCTTTGGGACAGATTCCACTTGGTCATGTTGTATAGTTGTTTAATGTGCTGCTGAATTTGGTTTGCTAGTATTTTGCGATGGATTTTTGCATCTATCTTCATTAGGGATATTGGTCTGTAGTTTCCTTGTGGCGATTTTTTTTGTTGTTGTTTTGGTATCAGGGTGTTGCTGGCCTCATAAAACGAGTTTGGAAACATTTCCCCCAGTTTTTTTGAAGTATTTAAGAAGTATTAGTATTTTTTAAGTGTTTGGTAGAATTTACCTCTGAAACTATTTAGTCCTGGACGTCACTGCATTGGTAGGTTTTTGATTACTGACTCAACATTTTTATTTGTTACTGGTTTGTTCAGGCTTCCTATTTCTTTTAGATTGAGTCTCAGCAGGTTGTACATTTGTAGGAATTCATGTCTTTCTTCTAAGTTATCCAATTTATTGGCATATAATTTTTTATAATAATCTCTTGTGATCCTTTTTATTTCTGTGGTATCCATTGTAATGTTTCTTCTTTTATTCTTATGCTATTTATTTGAGATTCCTCTTTTTTTTCTTATTCTAGCTAAACATTTGTTGATTCTGTTTCCTTTTCTAAACGTTTTCCCATTATTTTTCTATTCTTTCTGATTTATTTCTGTTTAATTCTTTATTATTTCCTTCCTTCCACTAACTTTGGGCTTATTTTGTTCTTTTTCTATTTCCTTTAGATGTAAAGTTAGGTTGTTTATTTGAGAACTGTCTTTCTTAGTGTAAGCATTTGTCACAATAAGCTATCCTGTGAGTATGGCTTTTGCTGCATCCCATAAGTTTTGGTATGTTGTGTTTTTATTTTTGTTTGTCTTCAGATATATTTAAAATTCAATTTTGATTTTCTGTTTGACCCAATGATTACTCAAGAATTTATTGTTTAGTTTCCATGTTTTTGTAAATGTTCTTATTTTCTAATGGTTAATGATTTTTAGTCTCGTTCTACTCTGGCCAGAAAAGATACTCAGTATGCTTTCAATCTTGAATTTGTTGAGACTTGTTTTGTAATCTAACGTGATATAGTTTAGAGAATCTCTTGTGTGCACTTGAGAAGAACGTGTATTTTTCTGCTGTTGGGTTGAAAGTTTGGTGGTATGTGTCTCTTTGGTCCATTTGGCCTACAGTGTTGTTCAAGTCTCCCTTCTCTTTATCAATTTTCTGTGTAGATATTTTCTTTGAAGTGGTTACTGAAGTATCCTACTCATAGTATTGCAGTCAATTTCTTCCTACAGATCTGTCAATACTTGCTTTATATGTTTAGGCGTTCTGATGTTGGGCACATATATATTTATGCTTGTTACATCTTTCTATTGAATTTACACTTTTATCATTATGTAATGACTTTCTTTGTCCCTAAGAAGCAGTTTTTGACTAATAATCAATTTCATGTAATATATAAATATATGTGTGGTTACTTTTTTTTTTGGTTACCATTTGCATGAATTATCTTTCCATCCCTTCACTTTTGGACTTGGTATAACTTTTTAAGTCTAAAGCAAATTTATCATAGACAGCATACAGTTAGGTTTTATTTTTTTAAAAATCTACACAGCCACTCTATGTCTCCATTGGAGAGTTTAATCTATTTACATTAAAGTTATTACTAATAGGGATGGATTTACTTTTTTCTGTCTGTCACGTAGTTCTTTTCTTTTTTCTTTCTTGCTGTCTTCCTTTTTAGTTTTGTGTCTGTGTGTGTGTGTGCGTGTGCGCGCGCGCGCGCATGTGTGTGCTGATAGTCTTGGATTCATTTCTCTTTTTCTTTTGTGTAACTTCCATATATATTTTCTTAATGGTTTCCATGGGGCTTTTATAAAATATCTTATTGCTCTAACAATTTATTTTTAGCTGCTAACGCCTTCACTTTCACAAAACGTTCTACATTGTTACCTCCTGTCTCTTCAACATTGTATGTTACTGATGTCACAGTTTATATCTATTTGTATTGCATATCTATTAACATAATTTTAGTTATAGTTTTGTTAAGACTTTTTTAACTTATATACTATAATTAAAAGGGATTTACCTGCCACCATTACAGTAACACAGTATTCCATATTTGTATATATATATTTACTTTTCGCAATGGCTTTTATATATTTTATGCTATCATATTGCTGTTTAGTGTTTTTATTTCAACTTGAAGAACTCCCTTTAGCATTTCTGGAAAGGCACGTAGAATAGTGATTAACACTCTCAGACTTTATCTAAGAAAGCCTTTTTCTTTTCTTCATTTTAGAAGGAGTCTCGCTTGATATGATATTACTGATGGGCTGGTTTAAAAATTTTTATGTTCATCACTTTGAATATATCATCCCACTGTCTTCGAGCCTGAAAATTTTCTGCTGAAAAATCTGCTAATAGTATTATGAAGTTTCCCTCATATGTGGCAAGTTGCTTTTCTCTTGCTGCTTTCAGAGTTCTCTCTTTAACTTTTAACAGTTTAATTATAATGTGTCTTGCTATGGGTCTCTTAGGACTTACCTTATTTTGTGCTTTTTTGGCTTCCTACCTCTGGATGTCTATTTAATGCTAAAGCTTTGGGGAATTTTCCACCATTATTCACTCGAATAAGCTTTCTACCATTTTTCTCTCCTTTCTCCTTTTAGAACTTATATAATGCATGTTTATTTGCTTGATTATATCCCATAAGTCTCTTAAGGTATATTCACTTGTTTTCATTCCTTTTCTTTTTTTGCTTTTCACTTCTCCAGATGATTTCCAATGAGCTGTATTCAAGTCATTTCTTCTCAAATAGCTTACCTGCTTGATCTAGCCTATTGTTGAACCCCTCTGTTGAATTTTTCTTTCAATTATTATATTCTTCATCTCTATTATTTCTTTTTAGGACTTTAAAATATTTTTTCTCTTTGTCAAAATTCTAACTTTTTTCATATATTATTCTCCTGAATCTGGGAGTATATTTATGGCTTTTATAGTGAATTCTAAGCCATATATCTTCATTTTCATCAGAGTAAGTTTTTGATTTATCATGTTCTTTTATTTGAAACATACTTCCCTTTTCAATTTTTTTTTTTATTCTCTGTGTTGATGTGTATATAAGTCTTCACAGACAGGTCTCTTATGAAATAGAACACTAACCAATCAGCAAAGCCAATGATTTTGGGTGCTTCTCAAATATCCATGCTTATTCAAATCTCTGTCTCAAACCCAGGAGCCTGGAATATGCCAAATCCCACCAGTGTCCCAAGACAGAAAGGCAGAAGCCAGTCCTTCTAGTAGCAGCTAAAAAAATTGGTGCATTAGATAGCTGGTCTAATCCCTTCTCTCCTCACAGAGAAGCTGGGGGCTGGAGTTTATCACCCACTTGCTATCCTCTGAGCTGGGGAGAGGAGCTATAGCAATGCCTGTACAGTCATTCACACTGTATACTCTTTCAAACTGCTCTCTGGCTCTGTGCAGCTCCCAGAGGTCTAGCAGATGTCAGATCTCGGTGACTCTCAGGGATGGTTATGTTAGAAGCCAGTCCCTTGGGTAGCAGGCAGAAAAGGTGGGCAGCTAGATATGTAGTAGAACTCCCAGGGAGAAGCTGAAAGAAATCAGAAAGTTGGGGCCCTGAATGTGCAGTCCAACTCTTTCTAGAACTAATTTCCTTTTCTTATAAAGATGCCAGTGATACTGAATTAGAGCCCCTCTAACAATCTTATTCTAACTCAGTTACCTCTTTAAACACCCCATCTCTAAATACAATCACATCGTGAGGTACTGGGATTTCAACACAGAAGTTTGTCAGTGGGAGGGAGGGAGTCCAGTCCATATCACTGCCTCTCTGTTTCTCACAGAGAATTGTGTGTGCGTACGTGGGGCTTCTAAGACCTTCAGTCTCCTGCCTTCCTTGCTGCTTCCTGGCTTTTCTTCTGTAGCCTTTTGTTGGCTCTACTTTCTATTCTTGTCCTTTGCTTTCCTCTGGCTACCTGTACTTTTTATGGACAGTTTGATCCAATCTCCCCTCAGAGACCCTAATGGTATCCCAAATTCAACACGGCCAAAACAGAACTTGTGATATCTTTCAGCCCCAAATCAATTCCTTCTGTCCCTCCTAATTACTACCCTTGCTAAGAATCAAAAATTTGGAGTCATTAAAGCTTTTTGTATCCTCACACCATGCATTCAGTGCAGAAAAAATCCCATTGGCTCCATCATAAAATATAAATGCTGATTTCCAAATTACATTCTCACCATGTCAATGGCTGTACCATCCTAGTTGAAGCCTACGTTATCTCAAACTATTGCCATTTCTTCCTAAGTAGTTTTCATGCTTTTTTAAAAAATTCCTTAATTATCTACATTTCCCTAGGTTGATCTTTTAAAATGATAATTCTCAGTTGTGGCTTTTGATGTATGCATGTGTAAAACATCATGGTCTATACATTTAAGATTTTCCTGTTTCGCTTTATGTAAGTTTTAATTCAATTCCAGTGGATGCAGTGAAAGCAAAAATGGTTCAGTTAATTTCTTATCCCTTCTCATATATCTTCAGTGGCTAAACATTATGTTCTCAGTGCTCTGCAATTCCATATTGTAGGTACCATGGAGCCTCCTGACTTGATTCATGACTATCTGCCACGTATTCCACACTTTATACTGTTTGCACTGCCCTTCTTACTATTTGTGCGTGTGTGTGTGTGTGTGTGTGTGTGTGTGTGTGTGTGTGAACCAAGTTAATGTTTATCTTAGGGTCTTTTACCTGTGCCCCAAACACCTTTTTTTAAAAAAATTGCTTGCGTGTTTATCAAATATCACTCTATTAGAGAAGACCCTACCTGATTGCTCTATAGCAAAATAGCTCCTTTTTCATTATTCTTTATCTTCTCTCACTAGATCTTTTTCTTCACAGAAATGATCTTTTCAGGATATTATATTGTATATTTGTGTATTAATTTGATTTTTGTCTATTTTCTCCATTAATGTATTCCCAAACCTACAATAATGCTTAGTATGTTGTTAGTACTCAGTAAGTGTTTTGAATGACATAACGAAATATGCCTATAAAATCAAATCAACTTAAAAAATCATTGTGGCCACACTTTTCTGACTATTTTAAAGACAACATAAAGTTGGAAGCACTCTCTTTTCCTCCATTTCTCCATTTTGTTTTGTATGCAGAGCTTCAGCTTAAATGGAATTTGTTGGAGGTAATCCCACGAAGAAAAACAAAATCAGAAAAGAAAGAAAAAAGTCTATTTTTAATTCTTTGCAATTTAAACAGTTAAACTTTACTAAAACTTGGTCAAAAATTACTTTTGCTCTCATACACAATCAGGGAGTCAAAAATCATATGGTGCATGTATGCTTTTTCTCTAAATATTTGCAGTTAAATAGAACCTCACCATTTAAAAGATATTTTCAAGTGGAAAGAATTATACAAGTATCCTCAATCTATGTAAACAATATGTACCCCAAAATGTATAATGAGTTTTGGAAATTTTAACCTGCTTTTTCTATATTAGGGGAATACTCTTTCTAAAAAATAACACTGAAATCTTTTATAAAACAAAGCAAGGTTTTTGTAATACAAATATTCTGTCTCTAAGTTTCAGTAATTTAAAAATCTTGGAGAAGTCTGAATTTATTAGACCCTTTTTTATGTGTAAAAAAATTATTCTAAGAATAATTATAATAACAATGAAATGATCACAGGTTAATTATAAAATGAAATAAAATAATTACGAGCAAACATTATAAAGAAAAATACTTTTTAATTACCAGAAATTATTCTTCAAACAAAAACAAGAAATATTTGAGAACTCATGGTTTGACACACAATGACAGAACAAGGGAAAAGTTTATTTTGTCTCTGAAATAAGAAAAACCAGGTTGAAATAAAAGTCACAGAAACTTTTTCAATTAAATTGATCAGTGCCTCATAAATATAACTGGTTAATCTTGACAATAAAAGTCAATCATATAATCACTTTTATTTTTTTCTAAGTTTTAAATTTGGTTCAACCGATTGTCTATAAACTTAGCATCATTTTCTCAAGTTTCCCTTCTCCTAAGATTGAGTATAAATTTACTCTTAAAAGTGAATTGTTTACCTTTCTAATTATTTTTTTTTTGCTTTTTTCTTTTCTTTTTTTTTATTGCATTTTAGGTTTTGGGGTACATGTGAAGAACATGCAAGATTGCTGCATAGGTACACACGTGGCAGTGTGATGTGCTGCCGTCCTCCCCATCACCTATATCTGGCATTTCTCCCCGTGCTATTTCTCCCCAGCTCCCCACTCCCGCTGTCCCTCCCCATTTCCCCCCGACAGACCCCAGTGTGTGATGCTCCCCTGTGTCCGTGTGTTCTCATGTTCAACACCCGCCTATGAGTGAGAACATGCGGTGTTTGATTTTGTGTTCCTGTGTCAGTTTGCTGAGAATGATGGTTTCCAGGTTCATCCATGTCCCTACAAAAGACACAAACTCATGTTTTTTTATGGCTGCATAGTATTCCATGGTGTATATGTGCCACATTTTCCCTGTCCAGTCTATCATTGATGGGCATTTGGGTTGGTTCCAGGTCTTTGCTATTGTAAACAGGGCTGCAATGAACATTCATGTGCATGTGTCCTTACAGTAGAATGATTTCTAATCCTTTGGATATATACCCAATAATGGGATTGCTGGGTCAAATGGAATCTTCATTTCTAGGTCCTTGAGCAATCGCCACACTGTCTTCCACAATGGTTGAACTAATTTATACTCCCGCCAACAGTGTAAAAGTGTTCCTATTTCTCCACATCCTCTCCAGCATCTGTTGTCTCCAGATTTTTTAATGATCGCCATTCTAACTGGTGTAAGATGGTATCTCAATGTAGTTTTGATTTGCATTTCTCTAATGACCAGTGATGATGAGCATTTTTTCATATGTTTATTGGCCTCATGTATGTCTTCTTTTGTAAAGTGT
>PVKP010036478.1:0-22432 GCA_004027715.1 Plecturocebus donacophilus | reverse complement strand
AGAGAATGGAGAGAGAGAGAGAGGAGAGAGAGAGAGGAGAGTGAGAGGGAGGGAGAGGAGTGTGTGTGCGCATGCGCGCACTTCACTCCTTTTCGGGGCCTAGAGCTTGGTTCAAGCTCAAACTTCGTTCTCAGATAGACCAGTCCTGGCCCCAGCAACCCCTGGCTGTGTGACCCAGAGCAAATGTCTTAATCAATTTGATCCTCAATATCTCAGTTGCAAAATGGGAATAAGGCTGGATGCGGTGGCTTACACCTGTAATCCCAACACTTTGGGAGAACAAGGTGGGCGGATCACCTAAGATTGGGAGTTCAAGACCAGCCTAGCTAACCATGGCCAACATGGTGAAAAGCTGTCTCTACTAAAAATACAAAAATTAGCCTGGCATGGTGGCAGGCACCTGTAGTCCCAGCTACTTGGGAGGCTGAGGCAGGAGAATCACTTGAACCTGGGAGGTGAAGGTTGCAGTGAGCCAAGATTGCACCACTGCACTCCAGCCTGGGCAACAGAGTGAAACTCCGTCTCAAACAAACAAACAAATAAAAAACAAAATGTGAGTAAGAATAGTACCTGTCTCAGAAGGTTTGGGGTCTTGGTTGGGCATGGTGGCTCACGCATGTAATCCCAGCACTTTGAGAGGCCAAGGTGAGAGGATTGCTTGAGCCCAGGAGCTCAAGACCAGCCTGGGCGACATGAGGAGACTCCATCTCTAACAAAAATTTAAAAAATTAACCAGGAGTGGTGGCTACTCTTGAGGCTGAGTTAGGAGGCTCGCTTGAGCCCAAGAGGTTAAGGCTGCAATGAGCTGTGATAGGCCACTGCACTCGATCCTGTATGATACAGACTCTCTCTCAAAAAATTATTATTATTATTTTTTAAAAGGTCTTGGGTCTGATTAAATGAGTCCATTCATGGACTCTTCACTGATGGGCCACCTTACAGGCAAATGGAGCATGTTCTCAAAGGCACCAAAGGAAGGTGCTTTAAAATAATTTGCTGTTTAACATCTGACTAAAACAAAAGCAGCATGAGGGAACTCACAGTGATGTTACCTTCCCTGTAGTTACTTGACAGTTCAGTATCATTTTGGACTATTTTTCTATTTAATGACATACGTGAGGACCCCATCATCCTTTTGGTGTGTGACTTAGGTAGGTTTCCAGCCCATGGAGGTCTTTACAGGGGCTATAGATGTGGGGCCCCTACTGTGTTCAGGGGTGCAGTTCATGGCACGCCCAGAGCAGCTGAGCAAAGATGTCCATGCAGGACCCAGAGAAGTATAGGTCCCGGTGGATCCTCTGTGGAAGGCCTGCGGTCTCGGGCAGCAGGACCCATGTAGGGTCCCCCCACCTTCCATCCCCAGAGACCAGCCTGCCCCCCTAGAATCTGGCCACGGGGATGCCACACCTCAGAGTCCCCTATCAATGTTCCCACCTGAGCCTCTGCCTCCTTCAGGCCAACTCCAACACTTTATCTGCTGTCCTCCTGTGTGGTCTTCCCCCAGCCGTGGCCTCTCCTCTCGTCCCCTAGACCTGTTGTACCATCCTGGAGAGCATCTGGGGAAAGGGGTTGCCCCATGTCTGGGGAGACCCCTGGCATTTGGGGTGGTCAGAGGTGCCGGGAGTCCTCCAGGCCAGTTCTACACAACAAGGGATTGTTTGAATCCTTCCTGACCTTCAAGTGTCCTACCTGGATGTTCAGACAGGTGAACAATCTGTTTTGTTTTGTTTTTTTGAGACAGACCTTTGCTCCGTCACTCAGGCTGGAGTGCAATGGTGAGATCTTGGCTCACTGCAACCTCCGCCTCCCAGGTTCAATCGATTCTCCTACCTTGGCCTCCCGAGTAGCTGGTATTACAGGTGCCCGCCACAACACCTGGCTAATTTTTGTATTTTTAGTAGAGACAGGGTATCACCATGTTGACCAGGCTGGTCTCAAACTCCTGGCCTCAGGTGACCCGCCCACCTCAACCTCCCAAAGTACTGGGATTACAGGCGTGAACCACCATGCCTAGCCTTGTTTTTTGTTTTTTGTGTTTTTTTTTAACAAGGTCTCTGCAGGTATCTGATGAACAATCTGTTTATCACCATTTGAACCCACAACCTTGTTCTGTTTTATTTGGAAACACAAAGTGATTTTTGCACAGTTTTAATATGTAGAATATTTTTCAGGAATACAATTATCATGTGAAATGAAAGAAGATGGTACTTTGCGTTTTTGGGAATTTTACTCCTCTCCCCTCTCCCCTCCCCCCTCTCCCCCTCCCCTCTCCCTCTCCCCTCTCCCTCCCCTTCCCTGTTTTTTGAGACAGGGTCTCCTTCTGTTTCCCTGGCTGGAGGGCAATAGTATGGTCTTGGCTCACTGCAGCCTCAACCTCCTGAGCTCAAGAGATCCTTCTGGCTCAGCCTCTTGAATAGGTGGGATCACAGGATGCTGTACCAGCATGCCCTGCTAATTTAAAAAATTTTTTTGTAGGGACATAGTCTCACTATGTTGCCCAGAGGTGGTCTTGAACTCCTGGGTTCAAGTGATCCTCCCACCTTGGCCTCCCAAAGTGCTGGGATTACAGGCATGAGCCAACGCGCCTGGCCCTAACCAATATTTCTCAACCTTATCAATGTCATGAAGACAAAGCGATTGAGAAATTGTTCTAGATAAAGGGAGACTAAAGAGACTCAGCAGCTAATTGCAATGCATGGACTGGGGTTTTGTTGTTGCTGTTATTAAAGCGTTATTAGGACAATTAGCAAAACCTGAACGATGTATTCGGATTAGATAATAGTACTGTAGCAATGTTAGTTTACTGATTTTTTTTTTTTTTTTTTTTTTAGGCAGGGTCTGGACTCTGTTGCCCAGGCTAGAGTGCAGTGGCACAATATCTGCTCACTGCAATCTCCGCCTCCCAGGTTCAAGCGATTGTCCCACCTCAGCCTCTCTGGTAGCTGGGACTACAGGTGTGTGTCACCATGCTCAGCTAATTTTTGTATTTTTAGGTAGAGATGGGATTTTACCATGTTGGCCAGGCTGGTCTCGAACTTCTGACCTCAGGTGATTCACCTACCTCAGTCTTCCAAAGTTCTGGGATTACAGGCGTGAGCCACTGCACCTGTTCTCATTGTATTATTCTTTTGACTTTTCTGTAAGTTTGAAATTATGTTAAAATAGCCTGGCATGGTGGCATGTGCCCATCGTCTCAGCTAGTCGGGAGGCTGAGGCAGGAGGATCCCTTGAACCCAGGAGGTTGAGGCTGCAGTGAGCTATGATTGAGCCACCAGACACCAGCCTGGGCGACAGACAGAGACCTTGTCTATAAAATAAAATTTAAAAAAAACTAAAATATATCAAAATGCAAAGTTAAAAGAAAAAAACATGTTTAGAGGTGAGGAGCTCTGGGTCTGATAGCAGAACTTTAAATGCTGGCTATTCATTTCCGTTTCCACAGTTGCAAGCCCAATTTTTCCAGGACTCAGAAGAGGGGCAGAAAAAGAAGGAAGGAAAAGAAATGCGAAGCCCAGCACTTCCTGCCATGGCAGGTTCTGAGTGCCTCAGGTACTGAGGGTTCATCTCTAGGGGTCTTAGTTTACAGCAAGGACTCAGTAAGGTTGGCTGAGGTTGGTTAAGCTCTCACCTGCTAACAGGCCCCCTCTGGGTTAGTTTTGCTCACTGGTACTTCTCCAAACCCCTATCATGACCTCTGACCTCAGGAGGTGCCAGGCTCAAGGCAGGCACCCCAAAGGCTGTAAAACTGAATGCTGATGCCCTGACCTGAGCCCCCAGGAGTTGCCATAGCCACCTCCAGCACCAGCTAAATCAGCCAGGTTGGCACTGAGCACTCCGTCCCCAGCCTGGGGTCAAAGGGTGACTGTGAGCCTCTCTCTGCACTCAGTGGACCAGAGCTGCAAAGTTGGGAGGGGTTCCCCTCCAAGGTCTTTCCACTGCCCCCAGAAACCACAGGCTTCTGGATTTAGTGCTGGGGCCAGGCCTTCAAAGGCTTAGCTGCCCCCAAAATATCTTTTCAACTCACCTGGCCCTGCCTGGAATTGTACCATTAGAGCCATGCTCTCCAGGAAAGAAATCATTTCCAAGCATTAACTTCTCTGAAAGTCAGACCTTGTTGTTGTATGGGTCGTGGTTCATGAACTTGGATAGTGAGAAACATAGAATGCCTTTATTTTCTGTAAATCAATTAAATCTTGCTGTGTGCTCCTATTATATTGTGCTGCTGGGAAATTCAGCCTGCAAATGCTCCTGTCACGTTGATGGACTAAGGTCTGGGGGCCTGAGGGCTCTTCCAGTTGTTAGCCCTTGCTGGTTTTGCCCCAGCGCCAGGGCCCCTTTCAGTTTAGGAGGCACATGGGGTGACCCACAGCCTAAGATCTGGTGCTTTTTGCCTCCCAGCTCAGCCACAAGTCTCACTCTGTTTCTGGGGAGGGAACCCACTTTCTTTCCTCCCTCAAATTCTACCTGAGGCCTTCCAGGACTTCCACGGACACATTTTACAAATGGGGAAACTGAGGCCTGAAGAAGCGATCACACAGCAGACCGAAAAGGAGGCGATAAAATCGTTCCCCTACAAGGTGTTTCTGGCTGTGGCCTTCACAGGGGCACTTGCATTCATCAGGCAACCATGCCTTACCTGTAAGCAATGCAGCTCTAATGGCAGGAGTTCAGGCACTAGGACAGGCTGCCAGGGAGTTATTTGGAGAAGTGTGGCGGGGGTGGGGGGGGTCTTTTTTTTTTGAAACAAGATCTTGTTCTGTCACCTAGGCTGGAATGCAATGGTGTGATCAGAGCAGAGCCCCTGAGCTCAAGTGATCCTCCCACCTCAGCCTCTTAAGTAGCTAAAACTACAGGTACAGACTGCCACTGCTAGCTAATTTAAATTGTTTTTTGGTAGGGGCAGGGTCTTGCTGTGTTGCCAGGCTGGTCTTGAATTCCTGGACTCAAGTAATCCTCCCACCCTGGCCTCCCAAAGCACTGGGATTACAGGTGTAAGCCACTGAGCCTGGCCAAGGGGTAGGGGTCTTTCTGTTACATAAGGCTCTCTGGATAGAGTGAAGAGTCATAAATCCTAGCTCTCCTGCCAACTCACTTTGACAGACTCTGCTCCCTCTTTGGGCCTCAGCTATTGTATCTGTATAATAGGATCAGCTCAGATGCCCTAGAATTCCCTAGGTGGTTTATGTGTTGTTGTTGTTGTTGTTTGAGACAGCGTCTTGCTCTATTGCCCAGGCTGGAGTACAGTGGCAGGATCATAGCTCACTGCAGCCTCGACCTCCCAGATTCAAGCAATCCTCCGACCTCAGCCTCCTGAGGAGCTGGAACTACAGGGACGTGTTACCATGCCCAGCTGATTTTTTGGTATTTTTTTGTAGAGCCTTTGCTATTATCTTGCTTTTCATTGTCCAGGCAGGTCTCAAACTCCTGGGCTCAAGCAATCTGCGTGTGTTGGCCTCCTAAAGTGCTGGGATTACAGGTGTGAACCACCACAACCAGCTCCTAGGTGGCATGCTGATCCTATCATGGCTCCCTCTGGCTGAAGAAGTTGTATCCCCAAACCCTGCTCCTGAACACTCAAGATCAGCAGAAGCAAGGCCCTACTCCTTAGGTGGGCCTAGGTAACTGGAGAGACAGGGTTATGTGCCCTCCGATGCCTCCTGTGTCCAGACACTCATGCTGAGATCAGGAGCTGAGAGAGGAGAAGGAGAAAGAGATTCGCATTCTTCCTAAAAACCTGAGGGACCCCTGGGAGCCCAGGTGACCTCAGGGGCTCATGTGTCCCTATGCCTTTCTTGCAGTGCCAGTCTAAGAGGGCCTCTTGGTGGAAATAAAGGAACCATCTGCTCACCCTCCTATGTCCCAGAAGACAAAAGCACTTGGGTTGCAGCTGGAGGGATGTAGGTTACACTCATAGACTGCCAAACTGGAAACTGCCAGGGTCCAGGCATGAGTCCATCCTGCAGGGCTGAGGAGAGGCAGGAGGAGAAGTTGATGAATCGTACCTGCCAGAATTTGCACTCAAGCCCTGGGTCAGAGGGTGGATTCGAACTAGTGATGCCTGGTGCTCTCTAAGCCTCAGGAAGAGTCCTCTTCCTTCAGCCCAGGAGGTCCTCAGCCCCTACTTTAGACCTCAGCGACCCCATGGCCCATGGAGGGTAAACCTCTGCCTGGCATCTGAAGACTCTGCAGCCTGGGAGCCCCTGTGTCCTCAGCCCCACTTCTTCTTTTTGTTGATACGGGGTGGGTAAGAGCCAGGCCTTCTTTTTCTGTCTGGTAAATGCTCTCGCAGCTGAGGCTTCTGCCCCTCTCCTGGGATGCCAGCTTCTTTGCTCTGGGCCCCTCCTCCAGGAAACCCTCTCAGACTAATCAAATCTCAAGCAAGCCAGGATTACCACCTCTCCTGACTCCCAGCACTCTTCTGCAGTCAGTGCCTTGCTGAGGGTCTTGGCCTTTCTCCCAGTGGAACAGGAAACGCCCGTCAGGGCGGCCTGGGGCAGAGCCAGCCAGGCTGAGTGAAGTGGAGTTAGAGAGGTTTCCTGGGGGAGGAAGGCCCTGGCGGAGGGAGCCAAGTTGGCATCAAATGTTCTGAGACTGCTCTTGTGGAGGACAGAGGCTGGGAGCAGATCTGACTCATTCCTGCCACTTTGCCTGGCTGCACGCCCAGCCAGATGGCTTTCTCAGACACCTGTCCAGCAGAGTGACATCCATTTAGGACTGCGTTGTCTAATATGGTAGCCACTGGCCACATATGGCTTTTTTTTCCCCTTGTTAAAAAATTTTTTTTAATTAGCAATGGGGTCTCACTGTGTTGCCCAGGCTGGAGTGCAGTGATTATGCACAGATGTGATCATCATGCAATCCAGCCTTGAACTCCTGGCCTTAAGCAATCCTCTTGCCTCAGCCTCCTCAATAACTGGTACTACAGGCACATGCCATCATACTGGGCCACATATGGCTTTTTTGTTGTTGTTTTTTAAGATGTGCAGGCCAGGTGCGGTGGCTCATGCCTGTAATCCCGGCACTTTGGGAGGCTGAGGCAGGTGGATCACCTGAGGTCAGGAGTTCAAGACCAGCCTGGCCAATATGGTGAAACCCCGTCTCTACTAAAAATACAAAAAATGGCTGGGCATGGTAGCTCATGACTGTAATCCCAGCACTTTGGGAGGCCGAAGCAGGTGGATCATGGGGTCAGGAGTTCAAGACCAGCCTGGCCAACATGGTGAAACACCATCTCTGTTTAAAAAAAAAAAAATTTAGCCTGATGTGGTAGCACATGCCTGTAATCCCAGCTACTCAGGAGGCTGAGGCAGAAGAATCACTTGATCCCAGGAGGCAGAGGTTACAGTGACCCAAGATCATGCCACTGCACTTCAGCCTGGTCGACAAGCAAGACTCTGTCTTTAAAAAAAAAAAAATTAACCAAGTATGGTGACAGGCGCCTGTAGTCCCAGCTACTGAGGCAGGAGAATCACTTAAACCCAGGAGGCGGGGTTTAAGTGAGCCGAGACAGCATCATTGCATTCAAGCTTGGGCAACAAGAGCGAAACTCTGTCTCAAAAAAAAAAAGTGCAACTGTATAATGACAAATAAGGCTCTGAGCATATGAAATGTGGCTGCTCTGCACGAGATGTACTGTAAGCATAAAACACACACTAGATTTCAAGGGCTTAGCACAAAAAAAGAAAATAAAATATTTCATTAATAGTTTTTTTCTGTTAATACTAATGACAGATTAAAATGCATATATTTTGGATATAATTGGGTTAAATGAAGTATATTATTTAGATGACTTGTTTCCTTTTACAAGTCTTCCTTTACAAGTCTTGTCTCCGGTTACAAGATAGGGTCTTGCTATGTTGCCCAGGCTGGTCTTGAAGTGATCCTCCTGCCTTGGCCTCCCAAAGTGCTAGGATTACAAGCGTGAGCCACTGTGACCAGCCTTATGGCTCTTTCTATATATTTGATATTACTATTCAAAAATTATAAATTACAGATGTGGCTCACATGTCATTTCCATTTTACAGAAGAGGAAATAAGCTTCAGAGGGCTTGAGTGGCATGTGGTACAAAGTCCAGGTATGACCCGGGAAGTGCGCGCTTGGATTTGTAAGCTAATGAGACTTGAAAAGAGATACATTCCCTAGGCCTTGCCTCTGGCTAGGGGACAAATGCCAGAACATTTCATGCTCAAAGAGTCACATCTCCTCCTCCCCCTGAATCTTGACCAACCAGCAGTACATGTGGCCTTTGAGGGTGGCCTCAGAGTTGGTGCTGTGACCTAAGGATGTGGGAGGGTCCCCAAGATGCTCAGGCTGTTGTCTGACCCCTCTCCCCAACTCCAGGCCAGCTCCAACTGTAGCCAAAAGCCTTCTGTCCTGCTCGAACCCCTCTTAGCTTGGACATCATCTGTGGCTCCCTCCCAGGCATCCACCGTCAGGTTATCTTGCAACCTCCACTGTGGACCTATTTCTGTCCATCTCCACTGATGAGCACTCCAGTGAGTGTGTGTCCAGAGCTAGCCATTAGGAGACACTCCCAAGCCTCTGCAGCAGCAGCAGCAGCAGCAGCTATAGGGTGACCATGGGGTTGGAAGCCAGCCCTCTGCAGAAGGAGCTTCAGAGGGATCAGGTCTTCACAGCCATCCCACCACCTGAGGCCAGCTCCATAGAAAGGACCTGCTCTAGGGCCCATGGCCTGCACTGGAGGGAAGACTGTGACCCTCACCTGGGCACAGACTCTGCAGGCTGTGGCTGCTGACGGGCCCACAGCCCTGCCTGGATTCATCTGAGAGCCACTCCTGGCTGCCCAGGGAGGGCGTGTCTGGATTCCTGGGAGCAAGTAGAGCCCATCTTGTCTTGGGTGTCCCAAATGTCTCCAGCGTCACCTCCAGGAAAAAATCTTGCCCTGGATGAGGACTCAGGAGATCCTGGGTCCCTTGAGACCAGGTGTGCTGGGATCCAGCTGGGACATCCCATTTCAATATAATAGGGTCAAATCTGGGGCTGTGATTATCACATAAGGAGGCCACTTTCAGCTTTAAAATAGTTTTAAATTTAAAAAGTGAATTAAGGGAAAGGGCTTAGGGAGTGAGGATTCTTGGCAGCCTAAGGATAATTATTATAAAACCAGCTCCCATTTTCCAAGTCCTCTGCAGTGCCAGGCCTGTGTTGCCACCATCCCTGGGAGGGACTGGACAGGGTCCCTGGCACAGTCAGCAGCTAGAGGGCTATTATACCACCTCCAGATGGCCACCACCATACCCATCCCACCTTCCTTTGAGCCCAGTTGCTCTGGTATAGAGTAGAAGAGTTATTGGACAGATCCAGGTTCAAATCCTGCTCCGTGACCTGCTTACCTAACTTTCTGAGCCTCATCATCCTCATCTGTAAAATGGGGGATAACAATAGTTCTTGGATCACAGGGAGAGCTGGACGTCTGCCCCAGGCCCTTTGCCTGCCTTAATAGGCACATTACTGTCATTGCTTCCCTGTTGCCACAGCTGCCTGCCTCCAAGCTGAGCAAATGCTGTCCTCCAGACACCTCTCCCCCAGCTCACCATCTCCTTAAAAGTGGAGGGAGAGGCCGGGCACAGTGGCTCATGCCTGTAATCCCAGCACTTTGGGAGGTGGAGGCAGGCACATCACGAGGTCAAGAGATGGAGACCATCCTGGCCAACATGGTAAAACCCCGTCTCTACTAAAAATACAAAAATTAGCTGGGCGTGGTGGTGCACACCTGTAGTCCCAGCTACTGGGGAGGCTGAGGCAGGAGAATTGCGTGAACCTGGGAGGCAGAGGTTGCAGTGAGCAGAGATCATGCCATTGCACTCCAGCCTAGCGACAGAGGGAGACTCCATCTCAAAAAAAAAAAAAAGTGGAGGGAGAAAATGGCCCCTATCTAGATCAGGCCAGGGGTGCCTGCAGGGGTAACTCTCTCTCTGGCCTGCTCCTCCTGTACACCCACTCCTGCCCACTCCGGAGACAAGTTTGTCCTAATCATGGGAGTGGGAGGGAGGGCCATAGAGCAAGCCTCTCCCTTCCCCCCTTCACTGAGGTCAAAGTTAGAGTTCTCAGGCCCAAAAGTGCCCTGTGGCCCGGAAGTTCCCTTCTGGTATAGTGACAATGACAGGAGCTGTGACCAGAGTGAGCAGATGACATGCACCACCAGCCCCTCCTGGGCTTGCAGTGGGACCTCCTTCCCAAGGGTGTTCAGACATGCTCGTCTCCCCAGAGCCCCTCCACTGTCCCTTTCACCCCCTTCACAACTAAACTTGTACATTTGAGGTTCCAGTTTCTCACCCCCCTCACTCCTCAGCACCCCCAGTGTGTCTGCCTCCTGCCCCTGCCCCTGTCTCATCTGGGTCACAGTCATCACTTGGTCTCTAAGCCCAACTGTGAACTTGCCTTGGGCACTCTCTGGACTTGGACTGGGGACTAGGGTGAGAATGCACATTTACAAAGGCACTCCAGGCCAGGCTCGGTGGCTCACACCTGTAATCCCAGAACTTTGGGAGGCCAAGACAGGCAGATCACAAGATCATGAGTTCGAGATCCCAGCCTGGCCAACATGGTGAAACGCTGACTCTACTAAAAATACAAAAATTAGCTGAGTGTGGTGGTGGGCACCTGTAATCCCAGCTACTTGGGAGACTGAAGCAGGAGAATTCCTTAAACCTGGGAGGTAGGGGTTGTAGTGAGGAGATCCATGCCACTGCACTCCAGCCTGGCCTACAGAGCATGACTCTGTCTCGAAAATAAATGAATGAATGAATGAATAAATAAATAAATGCAAACAAAGAGGCACTCGCTCCTGGGGTTGTGCGTGTGCAAGGCCTGGGCCTGAAGGCACATGCTCCCTTAAATTTTCCTTCCAGGATCCCACAATGCTACGTGTCCAATGTGGCCAGCTTCCCCGCAGGGTTCCCAGAGCAAGTAATGGCTCCATTTTCTGCCCAGGGAATGCCCTGGACTCTTCACTTCCCTGGACAGCCAAACACTGTCTTTTGGGCACCACCTCCCTCTCATCCAGGCCTTTGTCCTCCACCTCCCTCTCCCCTGTCCCCTCCCTCCTGGACACTGGACACTCCTTGCTCCCTGCCACCATTCCTGCCGGCCCATCCACATTCCTCAGGGATCTTCCCCAGCTGCAGGCCTGGCCCTGCCCCTCCTCTACTACAAGCCCTTGGTAGCTCCCCATCAGCCTGGGGAAGGGTCCCAGGTTTCCCCCAGGGCTCCAGCCCCACTGAGCCTTTCGAGCCCTGCAAGCACGCTGGGCTCTCTCACCTCTGAGCCTGCACACCTGCCCTTCCCTTGGCTTAAACACGTTGTTCCCTTCTCTCTGACTTCGAATACTGGTTGGAACCCTCCCTCCCTCTCTCTCGCCCTTCCTTCCTTCCTTTCCTTCCTTCCTTCCCTCTTTTCCTCTCTCTGTCTCTTTCTTCCTCCCTCCCTCCCTTTGTTCCTTCCTTCCCTCCCTCCCTCTTTCCCTTTCTTTCTTCCTTCCTTCTTTTCTCTTTCCTTCCTTCCTTCCTTCCTTCCTTCCTTCCTTCCTTCCTTCCTTCCTTCCTTCCTTCCTTTCCTTCTCTCTCTCTTCCTTTCTCACTCTGTCGCCCAGGCTGGAGTACAGTGGTGCAACCTCAGCTCACTGTAACCTCTGCCTCCCGGGTTCAACCAATTCTCCTGCCTCAGCCTCCTGAGTAGCTTGGATTATAGGCACACGCTGTTACCACCCAGCTAAGTTTTTTATTCTTAGTGGAGACAGGGTTTCACTATGTTGGCCAGGCTGGTCTTGAACTCCTGAGCTCAAGTGGTCCACATGCTTTGGCCTCTCAAAGTGCTGGGACTGTAGGCATGAGCCACTGCACCTGGCCAGAATTTCATTTCTTGACTGAATGGGATGGTCCCTCCCGCTTCTCTGATCCCATAGCCCCTGCCCTGCCCTTTGTGTAACTCTCACCTGCTCACCACCCATATCCCTCCCACACACAGTGCTTGACTCACCACCATTGCTCCCCAAAGCCTAGGACGGTGCTAGAAACAGCACAAGCACGCGATTGGCATTTGTCGCATTGATACATGAATTTATTAATTCAACTGGGATGGATTGTCATGTAGGTGGCTTTGGTGGCTGGGTGGGGACAAGGGGAGATACTGTATAAGCTATAGCCAGGGCCTGCCCGTGGCAGCAGGTGGCTGGAGGGAGAAGGCTCTGTCACCTCCAGCATGCTGGGTGCTGATTTTAACGGCCTGGCAGTGAGGTGCGTGCATGGCAGAGCCTGCAGAAGAGGTAATGCCGAGAGGGCAGCTCTGCCCACCTCTGATTATTGCTTGAGTCTCTCTGGTAGTGTCAACTGCCCGCCCCAGGGAGCTCGGTCTCCTCCATCACAGTGTGCGCACGGGGTGGGGCTGCTGCCACTGCCAGTGGGGAAGACCAGAGGAGGTTCCCAGGGGTCTTTGGGTCTTGGAGAGCAGAGGCAGCCCCAGGCTTGAACCCTGCTTAGCTCCTGTCCTTCCTGTCCCCAGGGCAGCTGAAGGGTGTCCCAGACTCAAGGGTCCCATCCAGAAGCCTCCAGGGTGACCAAGGAGCAAACTGGCTGAAGGAGGGTCCCAGCACCCCCTAGGGAGGGAGCCTCAGATGGTTTGGTGTCTGCTGACATGGAAGCCCTTGGGAAGATGGTGCCCTAGTGGCCGGCTAGGCAGGTGGGCAGCTCAGGCCCGGAAGGAGGCCTTGACCACACGGCCCTTCAGTGGCTGTGGTGGCCGGAAGTTGTTCACCATGTGGACTCTCTCATCGTCCTCCGAGGTAAAAAGCAGGCTCCGGAACTTCCCCATCTTGAGGAAGCAGAAGGGGTGCTCAGGGCAGAATGGGGGTGCTGTGGTCCTCTATGACCCCAGAGGCATCACCTGGCACACTTGCCCAGCCAGCTCTACCCTGCCCTCCTCCTTCTCCCAGGGCTTGTCCCTACTCTTCCCTACTCATTCTTCTCTTCGGGACCCCCATTTACTTACTCACTAAAGAGCTTGGACCCTGCTTCACCTAGTTCTAGTTCCAGCTAATACTTATCCACAAATGTAGCATTCGAATTCCAACATGGTGGGGGTGGGTCCCAGGATCCAGGTATCCCCCTCCTAGCCAGTGTCTAGGTTCTGGTGATTAACCATCAAGCTAACTCGCAACCCTAGAATCTGTACATTTATCACCAAAAGATGGGGAGGAACCTTGAAGGTGGGCTCACAGGCTGTGGGTTGCTAGTTGGAGAGTCACCCTGCCTGGGGTGAGCCCTGAGTGCCATGGCCCTCCACCTGGTCCTCTGAGAGGACTCACCTGCCTTTCAGAGATGCAGATGGGCTCCCGGAGCACAATCCAGGTGACACTCTCACTGAGAGGGGGCGTCGTCAGGGAGCCGGGGTAGGTCCAGTAGTGCCGGCTGGCAGGCAGGAGGCACTTGGGGTTGAAGCAGCTGAACTGGGCTTTGGTGCCCTGAAGCAAGGCGGGGGACCCAGGGATCAGCACAGGCCTCCAGCTGGGGCCAAACCAGCAGCTTCTCCACCGCCCTTTCTTTCCTTCCTTCTTTTTTTCTTTCTTTTCTTTTTCTTTCTTTCTTTCTTTTTTTTTTTTTTTTTTTTGATGGAGTCTCACTTTGTCACCCAGGCTGGAGTGCAGTGGCACGATCTCAGCTCACTGCAACCTCCATCTCCCAGTTCAAGCAATTCTCCTGCCTCAGCCTCCCAAGTAGCTGGGATTATAGTCACGCACCACCACACCAGGCTAATTTTTGTATTTTTAGTAGAGACTGGGTTTCACCATGTTGGCCAGGCTGGTCTTGAACTCCTGACCTAAAGTGATCTGCCTGCCTGGGCCTCCCAAAGTGCCGGGATTACAGGCATGAGCCCCTACACCTGGCCTTCTCCACCCATTTCTAGCGGCAGGATTTAGGCTTCTTTTTGCTCACTGATGCAAATTGTGGGCAAATGTCTGTGATCCCAGATGCCATCTTCCAGCCTGAGCCAGGCCCTCTCCATCCGTTTGCTTGTATGTAAGAGCTGTGGCTCCTGGAATTCTTTGGCTACAATGTTCCCTCCCTTGCCTTCAGCTGCCCTCAATGACATTGACTGTTAGACCACCATTGATGTGACAAGCATCTTATCAATCCTATGCCCAGCTAGGCTGCATGCCTAAGCATGCCTAAGCTGCCCAAGGGCACTGCTGACCTGGACGAGGCATCAAGTGCAGGGCCCTGCTGGTGCTGACCCTCCCCCTTGGTCTCAGCAAGGGTTTACTCCCAGAATGAGAGAGTGAATGGGCCCAATTTGCAAGCCAGCCTCTTCCTCCCTCCCCATACGGTTGCTTGGGTCAGGGGCATGGGCTTTACCTTGAACCGGACCATGTAGAGTGCATCTGTCAGACGATTCATGCTAGGGTGCTCATCTCCTGTCTGTCAGGGAGAGGGTAGTGTGAGCCCAGCACCCACTATGCTCCAGAACTAGGGGCAGTGCTAGGCCTCCCATGCCCCTCCTGGCCCCAGCAAACCACCACTCACCTCTAAGAAAACGCCAACCACAGCCAGGCCATCAGGCGCCGAGGCCGCCTCCCCAAAAGTGCTGTACTTCTTGGCATTCCAGTGAACCAGATGCAGCTATGGGGCAACAACAGGCCAATGCTTCGTGCCTCCCAGGGGCAAGGGAATCTCTGAGCCAGGCTCCCCTCACTCCCAGCAGACTCCTGGCCTCTTTGCAGGAAGGGGAAGCTGTCAAGTCTTCCAGGATTGGGATGCTAGGGGCCCAGGGGAGCCCCAGAGGGTCACAGGTAGCATCCACCCAACTCTGGGCCTAATTCTTTTCTGAGCTCCAGGATACCCAAAGAAGAATGTGGCCCAGACACTGCCTTGCAGGGAATAAGCTGTGAAATCGATCATGAATATCTACCATGATACCTCCTTGAGGAGATGGTGCCTAGAGCTGAGTCCAGAGAATAAGCAGGGGGTTATCACAGGGAAGCCTTGGGGAAATGCATTTCACGCAGAGAGAACAGCACAGGCAAAAGCTTGGTGGTGTGAAGAGCCAGGTGGATTCGTCACATGCAGCTCCGTGTATGAAGAGGCGAGGGGAAAGATGAGGCCAGGCAAGAGCAGTTCATGCACAGCCTTGAATACCAGGATCAACCCTTGAAGGGCTGTCAGCAAGGCTGCAGTGGAACGGATAGCCCTTCAGAAAACTCCAGGACACACAGACCAGGAAGGACAGCAGTGAGCAGAGTTCAGATGGAAAACCCTGCACTGGGGGTGGGCAGAAGGTATCTCTCCCAAGGGTCCCAGGTGCTCCTTTTCCCCTTCTCCAACGCCCCCCCAGGCATCCTCAAGCCCTGTCTACCCAGGCCTGCGTTCCTTCCTGTATAGCAGAGGGATTCAAATGGAGGAGGGCCCGTACCTCGCTGGGGAAGGACTTGCCGTCCACCGTGTGCTCAGAACCCACATCGTGCTTCTTGCCCCAGTGGAAGTGAAACTGCTTGAGGCGGTAGGGCCCTTCCAGGGGGCCCCCAGTCACCACTGTGGGTAGAAGTAGGGCAAGTGGCAATCAGTAGGATGCGACCGACAGCCCAGTGCCATGACCAGGGCAGCAGCCCAGGAAAGGGACTCATTTTTTTTTTTTGAGTCAGGGTCTCGCTCTGTCACCCAGGCTGGAGTGCTGTGGTGCAAACATAGCTTATTATAGCCTTGACTTCCTGGCCTCCAGCTGTCCTCCTGACTTGGCCTTCTGAGTAGCTGGGATTACAGGCACCTGCCACATCTGGCTAATTTTTAGTATTGTTAGTAGAAACGGGGTTTTATCATGTTGGCCAGGCTGGTCTCAATCTCCTGACCTCAAGTGATCTGCCCGCCTCAGCCTCCCAAAGTGTGGGATACATTTTTCATTTGGAAAATTCACTGGGCTGACTGGGCTTGAGTTGGTCCCCACCACCTCTCTGACCCCCGTCCCTTGAGCTGGGCCAGGGCAGAAAGCCTGACAGCCAGCAGGTGGTTCTGGGACTGACAAAGGATAGCTCTCTATCTAGCTGTCCTCCCCATCCCTGCCTGATTTTCTACGGAGGGTAGGACCCTGCCTCTCAGGACTCCCATTACCACTAACAATTAGGCCTCCCATGTCTGGAACTCTGATCTGGGGTTAGGTTGAAAAGACTATTTTGTTTAGTCTGCATAGTAGCCCAGGAGGGACAGAACTTATTATTATCCGTATTTTATAAAGGGGGAAGCTGAGGCACAGAGACAGCAAGGCATCTGCCCAAGGTCACACATCAAGGCACTGAACTAGGGTATGAACTTGTAACTCTTATGTCCAAAGCCCAAGCCACTAATAACCAGGCAACACAGCCTCCCTAGAACCTTGAGCCTTCTTTAAACTTGGTATTTTTCCAGAGAAGGAGGGTAGTTCCCAAGGGTCTCTACTTTCCTGGACAGGACCAGGTGCCTCCAGTGCCATCTCCCCCAGAGATGGCCTCTTCTGAGGGCCCCACTTGTGCTGGTTTTGTGACTTTCTTGCTTTGATACCCGGTGGGCTGGGGCCATGAATGAGGCCTCCTGGGACTGATAGAATTTCCAGCTGAAAGAGATCTGGAGGTGGAGGGAGCCCCAGCTAAGCTTGAATGTGAGCTCCTGGATCAGATGACGTCCCAGGCTCCGAGTTCCACTAGGCCCCTCCATGGTGGGTGACCAGGGTAGGGCTTTGGCCCTGTGGGCTCCTCAAGGAGGAGGACAGGACAGTCCAGAAGTCCCTCCTTGATGCCCGGTCTTATTAAAGAAGCAAGACCTGTCCTGGGCACTGGTTAGGAGTCTGGGGGTGGTGGCTGTGGGCGGGGCCCCAATCAGGCTGCCCCAACCCTGGAAGCAGGAGCAGCTGAGCCTGCAGGCTGAGCAATTGGATAGGTCTGCAGACACCACCCTCCAAGCATGCTTCACCTGGGACCCCCATGGTGTGGGCTCCTGGAGAGGGAGCTCCCTCCCTAACTCCTTGACCTTGGATCCATTAGCCTCCTCCCACAGTTCACACGCAAGATGTGCTGCCATTCACAGGGCACTCATTGTGGGTTTGGCAGTCTGCTGACATCAACTCATCTGACCTCCAGAGTGACCCACAGTGGGTGAGTGGCACCATCTCATTCCTCTTTTCACTGGCTTCTTGCGCCCTCAGGCCTGGCCATGCTGGGCGGGGGAGGGAGCCCCAGCCAGGCCTGAAGTTGAGATCCCAGATCAGTGATCCAAAGGCATGTCCTCCTGTGTCTTCTCCCACCCCAGTGGCCTTCATTGAGCTAATGATGTCTAAGTTAAGCCCCCAGTGCCTTCTGAAGGCTATTAGAAGGGATAGTCATAGAAAACTGTTCATCGTTAAACTATTATCTAGGGTCAAGTAGAGCCCCATATCCCCTTCCCGAAGCCTTCCCAAAGGAGGCTTTTCTTAGAATTCAGTACCAGGAAATAAATCCTTTGTCTCTGTACTGAGGATCTGCCAGACTCCTTTTCTTTTGCAGCAAGAACTATTACCAATCCTCTTTCTCTTTTTTCCTAGCCTACCAGGGAACTCAGAACTAAGTAAGATCACTCTTCTCATGAAAGGTCTGGCTTCCTCCATCTTCTTTGCCTTTTAATTAACTATTTGAAAATGAAGTTCCTTTGAGTGCTTTTATTGTATTTGTGGGTAGGGGAGAGGGAAGGGGAAGGAACTAGTTATTAATACTTCCTTACACAAGAAACTCTAACAGATTTCCTTCCTCATCCCATTCCACCATCCTTCCCAGCACAGGCCCAGTCATAAGGATGGAAATCCCTTCACTGAACAGCACTCCTGAGGCCTCTGCCTAGGAATTTCTCATGAGGGTACCTGGACTGTAGGGCAAGAGGCCTTGGAAGGAGCTGCCACGAGTTCCCATTGGCCTCTCTCTGGCCCAAGATGGTTGGACTTTGAAGTCACAGGTGAACTGGAGAGAGAGAGAGACCTTTGGGCTGGACCAGGCTGTTTCTGACACTCCCCAGCTCATCAAGCCTCTATCTGCCAATCTGAGAGATGGGTTCTCAAGAAGAATAAATGAGAGGTTTGTGACCTTAGCAAGGGACTTGGCACACAGAAATGTTAGCTTCCTTCTCTCCCTGCTGGGCTTGGCCAAATCACACAGGGAGGAGGGCTTGGGAGGTCACTGATGGTGCAGGGAGTGAAAACAAACCTGATCTGTAGGAATATATGGAAGAGAAGAAAGGGAAGGAAAGAAATTAGCATTTTTTGAGCATCTGCTGTGTGCCAGCTCTATCAACCTCTCTTGGTTTTTTCATTTTTCCCCTCTATGACCTAAGAGGGTAGGTCTTATTGCTCATATTTTATGCACAAGGAGACTGAGGCTCAGCCCAAGGCTTCATAGCTGGTGAGAGGTGGAGCCTTCCTTGCCCACCATAGCATGCTTCCTGAGACCCCCCAACACAAGGTTAGGACCCTAAGGGGCCAGGGGCCAGGTTTTGACAGGGGCCACTTACCAGTTCGGTCATCGCTGTCATTGAAGTCTACCTGGACAGAGTGGCCATTGTTGGTGATACTGAGGGACATGCAGGCCTCATAGGAAAGCTCCAGTGGTTGGAGGCTGGGCGAGTACACAGCCTGGCTGGAGATGATATTGATGGGTGATTGGCGGTCTCCCTGGGCAATGGGATACAGCTTGTGCCAATGTGAGGGGCCTGCAGGTGGGAGGGAGGGCAAGGACTCAGGCCAGCCAGGATCTCTGGGCTTCAGGCTGAGGACACCCACGGAGGATGGTCTCTTCGGCCTCCTTTCAGAGGTGAGCCCCTGCATTGGAGCTGCATGGCCTGAAGTTCCAATCCCAGCTCTGCCATTTCCCCTCAAACTCCATTTCTTTGTCTGTGAAATGGCCTCACTAAAACTCACCTTCCAGTGCTGATAGGAGGCCCAGAAGATACCGTATGGAAGGGAACATAATACAGCTACAGGCTCAGGGGTGGCTCAGAGTAATAAGTCTCCTCAACCCTCAACCCCGAACAGGGAGACCTCCAGGCATCTGAAGTCTCTGACCGGACCCCATCAGTATCTCACCTCTTTCTGCACCTTGGGCAATTTGGTGCTGGTGTTTGTGATAATAACAACAAAAACTCACATCAACCTAGCTTTGACTCTGTGACATGTATTTGCTTCTCACAACCACCTGTGAAATGGAAACCAGCAAGATCCCCATTTCAGAGGTGAGGGAACTGAGGGCAACTCACACATGTGTGCATGCACATGTACTAATATAAATATATAGCATATACCTGTACTGCTCCCAGCTGCCCTCCCCACGTGTGTGCCTACGAGTCCATAGAGATCTTCCTATGAACACATTCATCTTTCTATGATCTTCCATTGTGCACACACATGCACAATGACCTGGACTCTGTAGGCTCAGAGCAGCCCGGCCCAGAACATGCATGTGTACAAACACACAGCCCTGCAGACTACATCTGACACATGCATATGCTCTCTCACACACAAACCCCTCTGTTGGAGACTCAAGTTTGCATAAAGGGACCACAGCAAAACACATGCCCATGCACACGCACACACACACACACACACACACACCTGCATACACACCCACAGGCGCCCACCACCTGCCTCCCAGAGGATCCATCTGCAGCCGAGAGGCTCAGCATCTCCCTGGGGAACATCCTGAGATGCAGCCTATTTTTAGAGCTACTGCCGGCTGGTGCTTCTCCCCCTTTTTGGCTTCTTAAGTTTTCCTGAGAAAACAGCAGCAGGTGCCGACAGAGCCGTGTCCCCAATGGATGACTCAGAATCGTGGCCCGGCCCCTCTGGGTTATTTTTGAAGCCCTGTGAGCAGTGCCGCATGCCGGCACCTCTGTCCTCTGTCCTTCCCTTCCAGGACTGGACAACCCAGCTCTGCCTGGATGATGGGGCGGCTGCCTGGGGGAGCAGGCCCGTGGGGCAGGCTACACAGGACACTGGGTTCTCAAAGCTGGTGGGCAGGACTAGCAAGAAGGGCTGGAGGCAGGGGACTCTGGGTCTGGGGGAAAGCACCCAAAAGGGGGCTCAGAGCAGTTGCTGGGAGATGATCTCTATGGGTCCCGTCCATCTGCCCCCTTCTCTGTCTGTCCCTCCCTCTCTGCTTGTCTGTATCATCATTTTCTGAATAGCTCTTTCCAGTTCTTGCATGCCCAGATATGGGGGTTCTCTTCCAAAATATGCTTCTTTGTTCTTGGGGTCCCAGGGGGAACCAGAGACTAAACAGCACCCTCCCTCTGGTCTACTGCAACTTTCTGGCTTTCCAGACTGTAGCCCCCCACCCACCCTCACGAAGTGATACCTATCCGCAGAGGAGTGGGGCTGGGGGTTGTTCCTCCCACCATTACTTTCTCTTCTGCGCACCCCACCTGTCCTGCACGGGTTCCCTAGGGAAATAGGGAAGCCTCACACCCCCACCCGTGCTTGGTAAGAAATAGCCCCCAAAGGGAACTGACTGCCCCAGACCCACACTCCAGCCATCTGGCTCTCACCTTCTGCCTCTTCTCCCTTTCTCTGCGTCCTAAGGAAACTGAGGCAGCATAGAGGTGCTCTCTCCTGTGTCAGCCCAGGAGGCTGGTGTGGGCCACGGGCTCCCACGACTCACACCCGGACGTGCGCAAACACCCGCTCGGTGTAGACACCCAGACACTGCTTGCGCCCCCATGTGCCCCCTTCCCTCAGGTACCAGCCGAGAAGGCAGCTCGGCCACTTTCGCGGGGAAACTCTCTCCGGCGGACACTGCGCCCTTGCCCCGCGGAGCCCCGATCCCCCGAGGTCCCCGCACACCCGCCGTGCGCGCTCCCCGCACAGACATCCGCGCACAGCGCTCCGCCGCGCCCGCTCCCCGCAGCCCTGGGCCACCCCCACGCGCTGCGCACGCCCCGGGCGAGTGAGTGAGAGTCGGGGCCTGGGTCCGAGCGGGCTGGGCAGTCAGGGGCTTCGCAGAGGAGGCGGCAGGACTCAGCCGCCGGGCAGCTAGCTGGCGGCGGGACCACCCGGGGTGCAGGGCGGACTTTGCGCCTGGCGCGGGGGACCAAGGCTTGGGCCGAATTAGAGGACCAGGATGGGAGAGGGGTCCCGGCCCAGCCTGGACGGTGGGAGCTTGCCGGTCCGGGAAACCAGCTTGGGCACGAGGGTTGGGGCAAGGGTAGTTGGGTCGGGGTCCGAGCCGGGGGTGGTGGGGGAGGTCGGCGCCTACCGTCGTCCTGGCCGTAGCCCCAGCCGTGGTGGCCGGTCATGCCGCTGCTGTCCTCGCAGCCGGGCACCTGCCGGGTCGGCTCGGTCCGCTTGTTCGGGCTGCGGCTCCGGCCCCGCTAGCTACAGCGGAGCAGCCTCTTAAAGCAGCGGCGGGCGGGAGGAGCAGTTCCCGGGGGACCCGCCCCCCACCCCCCAGCAGGGCCAGAGAGGCCGGCCTGCCCCGCCCTCGCCCTCCGGCAAGCCCGTTGAACCCCGAGCAGAGATGCAGGGCGGGAGGAAGTAACCCTCTCCCCTCAACACCACCCCCCCACCGTCCTGGCTGGATGACTCTCCCTCTTTTCCCCCAGCAACCTGTGCCCACTCTGGGACACTAGATGCCGGTGCCGCACATGGCATCCCTTCCCCAGGCTTGTCCCAGACCTGCAAATGCCACCGCCAGGAACCTGAGCTCTGGGTCCTGAATCCTTTGGGGTTGGAAAGTCCCCTTTAAACTGCAAACTACACCGACCATCAAGTGTCCAGAATTGGAGCTTCCCTTGTTTGCCAGAGGTTGTCTAGGTGCTGTGCCAAGCTTTGGGTCCTTCCTATGGTATAACCCTCTCAGTTACCCTACAAGGTTGGGTGCTTCCATTAGCCCTATCTGATAGAGGAGGGGACTGAGGCCCAGAGAAGTGAAGTGACTTGCCCAAGGTCATCTAGCCAGGGGGCAAGGGGTTCATTCCCTGGGGTTCTCACTCCAGACGCTGGGGGTTTTATTTTTTATTTGCTTGTTTGTTTTTAGACAGAGTCTTGCTCTGTCTGTCACCCAGGCTGGTGCTATCTCAGCTCACTGCAACCTCCACTTCCTTGGTTGAGTGATTCTTCTGCCTCAGCCTCCCAAGTAGCTGGGATTACAGGCGTGAGCACCACGCCCAGTTAATTTTTGTATTTTTTGTAGAGACGGGGTTTCACCATGCCTAGACTGGTCTCAAACTTCTGGCAACAAGTAATCCACCCACCTTGGCCTCCCAAAGTGTTGGGATTACAGGCGTGAACGACCATGCCTGGCCTGACCTTGGGGTCTTTACCATTTCTCCTTGGTGCTGGGTACAAGGGTGTGCTGTGAGTGTGGGGGTCTGGGCGCCCTGGGGTAGATGCAGGGACAGGACTGGCATCACACCCCCTAAGGGGGAGTGAGGAGGAGTG
>PVKP010036477.1:0-22426 GCA_004027715.1 Plecturocebus donacophilus | reverse complement strand
CTTCCTCCCTCCCTTCCTTCCTCCCTCCCTTCCTTCCTCCCTCCCTCCCTTTCCCCCTCCCTCCCTTTCTCCCTCCCTCCCTTCCTCCCTCCCTTCCTTCCTTCTTCCTTTTCCCTCCCTCCCTTCCTCCCTCTGTCCCTTCCTTCAATCTTTCCTTCTTTCTAAAATATTTTTCTTCCTTTTATTTCTCTCTTTTTTGAATGTAGATAGTTGAATTCTGCTATGTTGAAGATTTGTACTTTATCTTTCTGTCATCTTAAGAATGACAACAAAATTTAGAAGTCATATAAAATAGGTGCATATTAGATCTGGAAAAAACAACTTGTCTAATTTGTATTACTGTAAAGAACACTTTCTTTTATAAAAAGTCATTATTGTTAATAGTAACATTTAATTATTTCTATGAATTGACTTTAAACCTGTCTGTAAACATGCTGTTTAATGTTTATTTCACAAATAGCATATCTTTAGGCAAGAACATTTTATGACAAGTCTTATGAATTGAAACTCTGTTTTTTCCAAAACAGGTTTTTTTAAATTTTTTCATGCATAAAAGCATACACACAAAAAGGCTCATTTTGATGAGTGCCTAAAATCCTTTTAGAAACACCCTTACATCTAAAAATAATTATTAGATGTTTTATCCATCCATCCATTTACTCGTTTAAAAAGCATTTATTGACTATCTGCCATGTGCAAAATCTCTGACATGTTGCCTAGCATTGTAGAAGCTACACAGATGCAGTGACTTGTTTTCAAAAAAATCAAATCTACTAGTGGATATAATGTACTAGCATATATTATCTGTAATACAAGTATGAACGTGTTCATGCTTGTAAGATGTAAGAGTATAAGCAGCTAAAAATTTCAGAGGACATTTCAAATATTAGAATACAATCTAATATTAGATATTAGTATTAATATAATAAATACAAATATTAGAATATAATTTTATGGAAAAAACCCATGAGGTGAATTTTAAATTTGTATCAATGAATAAGAACTATAAATCTGTATTGCTTAAATATACAGAAAAAATTCGAAGATTGAATTTCAATTAATGACTGGCTGAATATGTTGGGGTGAGCCCTTGCAATGGCCTCTACATTGTGCTGGGGAGTGAAAGCAGGTGTTGGATGACTGAACTATGTCCTTTCACTCTAATTATGAATGTATCTTTTGACATGCAATAGAAGTGAGGTAAAATTGTAATAATTTTTGCTCTAGCATAGTAGTTTAGTCTTATTTAGAAAACATTTATTCACATGTTGATAAATTTTCTCTTAAGAATCCATTTGACTCAAAATCAAACATTTAGAAAACACTTATGTACATGTCGGTAAATTTTCTCTTAAGAATGAATACATTTAACTCAAAAAACAAACTTTTTTTTTCTGGTGTTATTTCTATGTTTATGGAAAATTTGTTCTGGTAATAAGAGGTGTCTTGTATAGAAACCATCACAAAAACCAAAAAGGTGCTCTGAACACCTTGAGATTCACACTGCACTAACAATTCTGTTTCTATGATGAAATGACATCCCTTCTGAGAGAGTCACACACAAACTCATGAATGCTTACAGCCACCAACAAGTAAGGACAGTTCCTTTTTCTATGGTATGTTAACCTCAGATTTTAAAATACTAATAACCTTTCTATCTCTGTCCTAGTCACCTCCTTACATACCCACTTCTCAAACCATCTTTGTTCACCGTGGGTGAGACAATCCCTTATGCACATTTCATAACTGGCTGTAACAAAAGCAGTTTCCAGAGTTAGACTGAATCCTTGGTTTAGGCATAATTGAACTGCTGTTTCCTTTAATTACTATTTACAGGTAATGATGGAGGGTGATAATGATGGCAATATAAGTTTCAAATGTGGTTTGCCATTAATGAGTATTTTCTCATTGAACTCTTTCAGTCATGAGATGTATGAAGGCAGATTATTTTGTAAGTCATACCTGTACAAATATAAAATCAAGATGTTCAATCAGCTGCCCACGTTCAATCATCAAACCAGTAGTAGGGCTGGGTTTGAAGCAAGATCTTACTTCTACAGATATCGTACTTTCCTCATTTCATCATACTGTTTGTATACTTTTCCTTTAATTCATGACATATTTTAATTATTATAGATATTATCTGTGAATATTTTTAAATGATTTAAATCAATACACAGAATTAGGCCAATGTACATGAGTAAAATAATAACCTATAGCTAAAATTATACTAATGGAAAGGGTACTATTGTTCTTATAAATACAAAATAGTGATTTTTTTTTCTAGTACTAATGAAGATAACAAGGTTGTTTCATTTTGCATGTAGTCTTGGAGTTCATTTTGAACAGTAATGGCTAGATTTAACATCTGATTCTTCTGCACAACATTAACTAACCAAGCTTTCCCATTTTCTAGTATGTTTCAATAATAAAACTTGGGGAATTAACTAGTATTAGATGACTTATCTAAGATCATTCTGCAGGTGAGTCGAGATTTTTTTTTTTTTTTTTTTTTTTTAGCCCTGGAGATTCTATTTCACTACTTAAGTCCTTGAACCATAAAATTTCCCTGCTGCTTTGTTATTTAACTGGGCAAAGAGCTGTGATTTTAAAATGAAAGATCATGCTGTTTTATGATGCTCAGCATTTGTAATTAATGCACCTACCATTGACAGTATATCTTTGGATAAAAGTTGTTTTAATTGGACCAATGTAAACAATTAAACCTTGATTTTACTAAATATAGTAAATGTATTGGCTGTTTGAAAGTTAATGTAAGAAGAATCACCAGTACTTGAGTTTCCAATTTTTCCATATGCGTAATTAAAACATTTTGAACCAAGCTACTGGGCAAAATATTATATTGGGAAATTTTTTTTTCTTGATGAAAATAGGAAGGCAAATTATATTTATAATGCAAAACAGGATGATGTGTTTGGATCACATTCACTGAACTAGATCATTTAGACAATGTTGGCTTATTTGAATCTATTGCTATATTTCTTCTAAACATTAGAAGAAACTTGTAGCTATGTTACAGGATTCAGTACAATACAAAAATACAACAACAATATTATACAAAAAAAAATACAATAGTATGTTGCAACTTGCAACATACTGTGAGTGAATTAGAATAATTAAATATAAATATTTTTGCTTAGCAGCATTTGGATTTTTTAAATTTTAATTAAAAAGACATCTTGATTTAATTATTTCCTTGGTACAAGAGAAAAAATTTATAAAGAGGGTTTCATTTCAGGCATACAGCTATTATTTAGTAGCTGTTCTGTTTTCAAGAGAAAATGAATGTATTTGCTTTTCATCCATCGTGTGAAAAATATAATGCTTAACTGACCCATTTTTCCTTAAATATTTCTCAGATTTATCTAGAAGATATTTAATCTGTGTGATTTCACTCTTAGTGAGTAAGCAATAAATGAAAAGTATTTTTTAAATGAAACGGTATGTGAAAATATTAATTTATTATATTTAAGAAAAAATAGTCATTCACCTTACAGCACAGTCTTAGAGAAGGAAATTGAGGGGAAATTCAAGGTGTTAAAACACAAACAGATGGCCTGAGATTCCTGCAGACCTACTGTGATTAGCCCAAGCCCGGAGTATGCTTCTCAGATCTTCATTACCTCAGTGAAAGTAAGACTTAAAGTGTAGAGATGGAACTATTAATACTGGTGAAAATAATGGCAAAATTCCCTCAACTGACTGGTATAATAATCGAAATCATAAATCAAGATCAATTTTAAATGTTATTATTAAGGATTATTTTTAAACATTTGTTAGGTTTTATAACACCCAAATGTAGTGGCACGGAAATAATGACCAAGGCCTGCTTCCTGAACAATTCCCAGTATTTATACATATGGGGGAACATGTTCAGGGGTAATGCCTGTAAAAATGGCAGAATTTTACTAACATCAATAAAGATGTGAATTAGTATAAGAGTGTTAAAAAGTTCATTATATTGTAATGAAAATCTTTTATGACTTTTGAAGTCAGTATCTTCCATTTAGTTTTAATTAAATATATACTTGCAATGAGTATAACAACTCTTACTGAATTTTCTGAGTAATCCAAACAACAAATTAAGAAAATACATGGGTGGAAACTGCTTATTTGTTTCTAGTATTATATGAACCAGGATCCAGGTGATTAAGTAAATTTATCATATTTTAGTCAGTTGTATGGTCATGAGCAGATGTCTACTCTGTGTTTTAAATGTTACTGTTGGCTGATTACAGATAGGCAAGTCAACAACTTCCAGCTCAGTACAGTGCATCCTAGGGCTTCCAGTGCTCCATGGTAAAGGCCTTTCAGTGTGTGCTGTGTTTATGTGCATGTGTGTAAAGGTTGGAGTGAATATTTAAAAATTATTATTTCAAGGAAATCCTAAAATTCATTCATTTGTTCCCCAGGTATTCTATTTTTATTGAGAGCTTACTACATTCAATGCAATGTGTTGGATACTGGGTACAGGGCAAATGGTAGCAAATAAAATAAATACAGTTTCTGCCTCAAAGAATTTTCAGTATGTGTAAAAAGATGCACATTGCAGAAATATAGGAAACCCAATATATGATCCTATGTGAGTATACAACAACTAAAAATAGACTGTTCTCGGTGGAGATGCCAAGAAAGAATTCTGTGAACAAAATCTGTTTTTTAGACTGATACTGGGCAATAAGTAAGTAATTGCTATGTGAAATATGGGGAAAGATTTCTAAGCAAAGAAAAATAAGAAATGGAGACTGTGGTTTGTAGCATGTACTCAAAAAATGAAAAAGGTTAGTATGATTGGTTGACATAAAAAAACATAGGCTAGAATGAAGTTAAGAGGTAATTTTTTACCTCTAACAGTATGAAAAAAATGTAGCAAAAAAACTTAGTAACTTAATAACTAAGAACATTTATTTTTATGCATCATATTATGACTAATAAATAATAAATATATATAACTACCTAAAATGCTTAAATAAACCTATTATTTATTTAATTGATATTTTGAAATATGGGACTAATAGTAATTAATCGTTATCCATCAGGTTCTCATAGTTTAAATTCCTAGTCCCCTACAATGGAAAGCAATCATTCAATTGGAAGTATTTCCTTTAAATTGTATTATCTAATATCTTTCAAGCTATTTTCATTCAGTCAGAATTTCTGTTAAAGTTTTTAAAAGTATAACTGAGAACTTTAACAACAAGCCAAATAAATATATAGTGATATGGCAAGCAGGGAAGAAATAAATTGAAGCCACTTTCACACATCCAGTCACCCACTGGAAGATGAATTATAGTTATAAAAACAAAAGAAATATGTGTTCCACCATTGAGTGATAAAAAAGAAATATGAAGGTAGCAGAATAACTGGTCTTAGAATTATTTTACAATGGCTTCTTTTACTCTACCAATTTCCCTCCTTTTTCTTCCTTGTCAATTATACTGGGTAACCACATTATAGCCACAAATAAATATGTAACCAAAGGCAGTCTAACTAGAATTGTAGGTTAAAATAAGCAGTAATGTATTATATAAGTTTCTGAATGTCGTTATTCTCTCCCATTATCTCAGTGGCAAATAGTATTCCTTTAGAATAACTATAAGTTAGCAGTTCATTGTACTCCCTGTTTGCTGTTGAACACCAACTGCAGAGGGTTGAGTGGAACTCTGTCTCTGTGGAACAGGAGAGGTTTCAGAATGTAAATGAGGCAAAAGAGGGCACCTTGAGATGTAATGACCATAAGGATTATAGCTGCAGAAACTTCATAGCTCTCCAGTAAATAAATGCAATGATTTTAACTTAGTCCATTTGTCAGTGGGGAGTCTCAAATCCTGGTGGAGCTACAGTATTTAGAAATGATAAAACTAAAACAATGGCAGGAGTTTAAATTTTGCATTTATTTCATGTAGCTTTTTTCTTGGGAAGATAATTCCCCATAGAAATTTTGAGTGTAGATCCTATAAATCTTTTTGATTTTAAGTATGTTATTTTAAAATAAAAGTCAGATGTGAATGGCTAGAGTACAATGAAAAGTAGAATTTCTTTCACTAGATTGGGGTGATAGGTCTGGGACAAACTGCTACAAGTGAAACAAAGATTTATATTATTTATAAGTGCATCAGAAGAATCTGAACTGGCTATTACCAGCTAAAGGTATTATACTTACTCTTCTACAGTAAACAGCTGTAATACTTGATAAAATATACGAAGCAATTCATTTAGGGCCTGAGTAAACTGACAACACAGGGACTGGATCTTTGAAAGAGGAGAATAGGAGTTGATCTCCACCGTCACCCTAGCTTATTGCCTGGGGCACCTTTCCAACTTTGACACAGGGAAGTGGAAATCAAACAGACACCAGCAGATTTTCTGGAGAGAGGAAGCAAAGATCAAAGGTTGGGGTTGCTGAGGTTTAGGATTTATGGGATTTGTGGGGTAGGGTACCAGAGATGAGTTAGCATTGCAAAAACAAAAAGGGACCAGAAACCTGTAAAAAAAAAAAAGTTTCCTTAAATGTTAGCTGTATGTATGTGCCCAGGATGACATTCCATGAGGACTAGCAGAAGAAAAGCCTAACCCTGCAGAGGGCTCTGATATGAACAAAAATCTTGGAAGTCCAATAGCACTGGAAAATATGGGATTTCTGGCTAGCCAGAATGAAGAGATAGTGGCAGAATATTTCATTTATTCAAACGAGACACAGGAAGTATTTTAAGACTAGAGCTACCTTAGGCTTAGGGTAAATGCTATCATAGATTTGCAGTACAAAGCTTAAGCCTTGTTTTTTTCTAGGTTATGTATTTTAATTTTATTAACAGATTTATAGTTTGACTACATTTCTAACTTGTTAATCGTAATTCACTTTATAGTTAAATAACGAGTACAAAAATAATTTTTTCTAGTTTAATTTTACTTTTTAAAAAAGGCAAAACATTTCCTTTTCAATGGACAAAGTCCAATTTACATATCAACAGTAAAGACAATTATTTTAGTATGAATAAAAATCAAATACCACACTTTTGGGGGCACTTTGAAAAAATTATGCCTCAATCTTGATTTGTCTGTGTGATTGAAAAACGTATGTGTGACTTTTTTCATATTTGAAATAAGCATTAATAAAAAGTCATTAGTAAATTCACCCACTGCCAGAACAAATCTCAACACTTACTAATGGAAAAAAATGAACCCACAGCAGAGTAGTACCCGCAACTCTATAATTTACCATAAAAAGTTACAAACATATACAAAAACAAGAAAATAAAATGTATAACCTGAAGAAGGATATAGTTGTTAGCAATAAACTCAGAAATGGTAAGAATGTGAAAATAACATTATAAATATTTCCATAAGTTAATGGGAAAGATGGATATCATAAGTGAAGAAAAAACTGGAAGATTTCATTTGTGATATAGAGCTAATAGAAAAACACCCAATTGGAAATTCTAAAACTACAAAACAATATTATATGAATTTATAAAATCCCTAGGTAAGCCTAATATTGCAGAAGAAAAGATCCAGGAACTTAAAGGCTGACCAGTAGAAACTATCCAACTGAAATGTTGAGAGCTTTTTTAAAAAGAAGAACTTCAGTACCATGTGAATTAATGTCAAGTGGTCTACCATTATGTAATTATAGTCTCAGAAGGAGAGGAGAGAGAAATTGAGAAACAAAACTTATGTGAAGAAATTCTAGCCAAAATGTTTCCAAATATGATGGAAAATATGCTGAATATCCTCCCAAGCAGGTGTTTTTTGTTTTGTTTTGTTTTTGGAACACTAAACTGCATCATAGTCAAATTATTGGGAAACAAATGTAAAGAAAAGTTCTTGAGGCAGCTACAGGGAAAAAAATCATTTCATACAAAGAATGACAAATCAACCGGCTTCTCACTGAAAAAAGTGCAAGTCAGAAGACAATGGAATAATATTTGTAATATGCTAAAACAATTTTCAATTAGAATTATATATCTATAAAAATGTCCTTCAAAAATAAAGGCAAAATAAAAACATTTTTAGAATTTGTTACCAGCAAACCTGCACTACTAGCAATAAAATGTTAAATGACGTTCTCTGGACTGAAGAAAAATTATGCTAGGTGAAAACTCATACCTACCAAAAGAAATCAAAATCACAAAAAGTGGCAAATATGTGGTCATATATGAAACCAGTTTTCTTTTTTTTTAATGCCTTCAAAATAATAAACTTTTTTTTACAAACTATAGTATTGTAGAGTTTATAATACACATAGAAATTATGATACTAATAGGAAAATGGAAAAAGAAATAAATAGAAGTATAATGCTGTTATGTTCTCATATTATACATGAAATGGTATGACATGAGTCAGAGTATTCTGTCACAATTTAAGCTTGCATATTATTATTCCTAGAGAAACCCGTTAACACATTTCCAGCAGAAGTGGTCAAATGAAACACCAACCCATATTCGATGCACCCAAAATAAGGCAGAAAAGGAGGAACAAATAAATAAAAAGATGAGATAAAAAGAAAACAAATAGCAAGATAAGAGGCTTAAATCCAATCATATCAATAATTGCAAACAATATAAATGGGCTACATCCTTTAATTAAAAAGGCTAAGATTGCAGGCTAGATTTTAAAAAGTCAGTTCTTCCATATTTTAAATGCAAAGGCACCCATATATTAAAAGTAAAAGAATGGAAAAAATATATATCATGGAGCCTAATCTTAAGACACCTGGAGAGCTATATTAATATCAGATAAAACAGATTTCAGGAGAAAGTGTATTACCAGAGATAATGAGTGACATTTCATAGCAGAAAAATTTATCGTGAAGACGTGAGTACACTGAAGAAAGGTCAGGAAGTGCTGCAATAATACAAGAAGAAAAATAGGGTATTTTGTTTCTTTTTTATTTTAAAACCCAGGAGCATTTCTCACAATACCTATACCTATAACCAATATCAGTTTTAATAATTTCCATGGTTTTGCTTTAGGATTTTTATGACTACAAAAAATATTTTGGTTTATAGTTATTTCTCCATTCTTGCTCTCAGAATCCTAATTTTGTTTGGATGGCAATGTGGCCCATCCCAAAGGATAAATCAGTCTAAGTTAATCAGACTAATTGATTTTCTTTTTTTTTTTTCTGATAAAAATGCTTATGAGCCTTTAGTTTCTCTTCAGGCATATAGGATATAAGAAATAATCTGTTTCTGTGAAAATTTGCCTGTGTCTGTGAAAATGAGTCATGTATGGAGAGCTTTTTCTCTCATGTATTTCATTCCCACCTGAAGGACTGCTGTATGAAGACATGATGTCTGAAATTTCAGCAGGGATTTTGAGGCCATAAATAAGGGCATTGCCAACTTTGTCAGTGAAAAAAAGATGTAGGGTCTGGAGTGAACAAGTTAAACCTGAAATGACTTTCTTCCAGACATTTTGTGATAGATATTGATGGCTTCCTTGTTTAAGGAATCCTTGAAAATCCTTAGGAATCCTTGAAAATCCTTAGGAATCCTGTTAAAAACTTACAAAAAACTTAGTGTTTAATATGATATATTTAAGAATAGCACATTCAAAGTTCTCCAGAATATCGTTATATATTGGGTTGTATAGTCAACATGAAGAGCCTAGGGAAACAATATATCTAGATATTATATATTCCATGTCTTCAAAGTTCAAAAGGTGTTAATTAAAAATAAGAATTTTATTTGCCTTTTTATGCATGTATAATATGTCTAATTCACTAAGTATTCTTATTGCATGTTTTCAAACAATGTCAAATATTTATGAAATTGGCTATAGAACTTTATTAATATTTATGCCTTTAATAGTATACTATTTTCAGAATAATTTTAGCTTTATATTATCTACATTATTATAATTATAATTTTATAATGGACTTAGTTAAACAGATAATTTAAATAGACTGGACTAAGATGTGACTTGTTAAAGACTTATGGCATGTGTCTAATAAGCCTCTTTTTCTGGCTTCCTGCTCACTGATCCTCAAATGATGAGTCTGTCACTGTCAGCTCAACTACCTTTCCTTGGGATCTTTTCTCTGTTGCCTTTAATAAGTACTTCAGACTTCAGCTACCATTTGTATTATTTCATACCATCATAAACTCCAAGCTCAGTCATTTTCAATGAATTTGAAACAAACTAAAAATACTCTATTTTTCATCTTGGCCTTTTTCTTCTAAAAGTTTCTTTATTGTTTAATTTCTTTCTGAGCAATCTACATTATACTGAGAAAAATATAAAGAAGCCTCAAGACATATTAATTAACTTTATTCACTCATTTATTAATTTTTATTAATTTATTTGACAAATAAAAAAGAGAGACATTATTTAAATTATACGGGATCATGAAACTATGCAAGAGAGTTTGAAATTTCAAATCTTAAAGGCAATAGGTTCATCAAAGTCTTTTAAGAAGGGAATGATAAAAAGAAATTTTACACTTGAAATACCCTTACGAACAGAGGAAGGATAGAGTAAAACCAGCAGACTGGAGACAATAATCACTTAGAAGATTGATGCATATGATGCATTATGAGGGTTGAAACTAAAACAGAATCATTTTAATGAGAGAAAGAGAGATGGAGACACTATATTCCATAGATATTTGGGAGGTGGAATTGATTGGACTAGGAAATAGATTGAGTGTGAATTGTTGGGGAGAGGACGTTATTAAGGATAACTCCCTGGTTTGGTTCAGAGGAACATGTGTTTACTTTTAGACAGATTGAGTTCAAAATGGATCTGAACTTCAGAAGAGGCATCTGGACTGAATTGCCTTCCTACAACATTGGCTATTACAGCTCTGTCTTCTTGGCTGTCTCTGATGAATGATAAAGTGCCCTAGGACTCAGTACTCTGCTTTTCAATCTTGGATTTTATCTGTCACACAGCTTTTGAAGCTGATGATTCTCAAATGTGTACTTCCATCCTGATAATTCCATTGATCTCTAAACTCACATGCTTGCTGCGATTTTCCAATTGGGTGTCTCATATGCACTGCACATTTCACATGACCACTACTTCAATGCATTCCTCCAAGCAATGGCATTTCCCCATATGCTCAAACTCCAAACCCTGGACTTGTCCTTGATTCCTCCCATTGATTAATCTCCTATATCCCAGCTATTAGCAAAACATTTCATTCTATTTAAAAAATTCTTTCAGTATCTGTCCATTTTCCACTATCGTCATTGTTACTTCTCATCCAAGTAAACATCTCTTCTTTCCCAAATTATTGTCATATCCTTCTTCCTAGAACGTCTGGCTCTTACTCTTGCCCTTACACGGTCTGTTCTTCAGTGAGCAGGCAAGTGTCTGTTGTCAAAACAAATCTAGTCATAAACATTTACATGACCTAAAACTTCTCTCACCTTCTCATTACACACTCCGAATAACTTCAAATCTGAGTTGCATATTTCATCTACCATTCCCCGTACTTCTTGATCTACACATTCCAACTTCTTGAGCTTTCTGTTTCTCAGCACGCCAAGTTCATAGCTCTCTGAAGGCTTTTCTATTTGTGATTCCTTTACCTGAAATGCTTTGCCTCCCTCTCTTCTCCTGGTCAACCACTACTTATTATGAAAGTGTTAGCTCAGTGCAACCTTTTCTGAGAGAGTGACCAGCCTTCTTTAGTCGCTGCGTGTTGGTTTGCTTCATAGCACTGATAATGTGATATTTTTATTTTCCTTTATTTGTTTGCTTATTTATTTGCTGTGAACAATCTTGTCTTTCGAGGGAATGTGTTCTCTTTCCAGGTCCACAAGGGGGCGTAGTTTTACGGGCAAGAATTTCCCAGCGCCATGCCCGCCTCCCCTCGCTCTCCATCCGGGAGATTTAACGGTCTCTGTTTTAATTTTTGCAGGTGCAAGAAGAATCAGAAGTCAATCACTCCAGCGGAAGTTCCAAGGAACTCCTTTCATTGGCCAGGGGTCTTGGAGAAGGTGGGAGTTCCTCCCAGGTTGAAAGTCCCCTTCTTCCTCACCACTTTGGACTCCATGTTTGGGTCCCCTTCCACCCTGGTGGAAGCCATCTTTCTCTCTCCCGGATTTCCCCTCTGGAGTCCCCTCCACACTCTCCTGGAAGCCTGTCTTCCCCGCCTAACCTCCATCTCTCTCTATTCCCTTCCACTCAGTGTGGAAGCTGCTTTCCTCTCCTGGATTCCATCTGTCTGGATTCTCTCACTCAGTGTGAGACTTAGCTCTTTCTTTCTCTCTTCTTCTCCTTTTTCTCTTTCTTTACCTAAATAAAATCATTTTCTGCAAACACTTTTGAGTCCAGCATTTAGTTTTACGAGCGCACTGCACCGTGGTCTCTTCTCCAATTCTTGGGGAGTGATAGACCAAGAACCTGGAGAAACATCCTCTCAAGGGAACTGAGGGCTCCCCTGAATCCCAACACTTTTACCACTATTTCTGGCAGATGGTTTAATTCTTGGTACTTGAGCATGCAATAAAAACCGATTGAATGAAATAACAAACTGCTGTATAAGAAGCAAGAGGAAAAGATTCATGGGCCCATAACACAAGGCATTTCAACATTTTACCAGAGAACAGATGACAGTAGGCGGACAGTCAGGAGGAGGCAGAAGAAACACAATCTCTTTTGTCCATATGCATATTTCATTTACCGTTTCCCCAACCAGTCCACATGTAACATATGCAACATTGACACATGGTACAATACATATTTTAATGCACATATTAGGAAGAAGGAATCAACAATAGCATTAGGTGATTATGTGCCACTCTTTGAATGTCATAACTCCATAGCAAAACTATGAGGCACTTTTTCATATGCACTTTACTTGTGGGGAGAGTAAGCTCAGAAATGTAAGTCACTTGCTCAAGTTCCATCCACGATGAGTGGCACAGCCAGGGTTTTGGCTCTGTAGTCTGACTCAAAAGTATTTCATCCTTTCAGTATTAGCTTTTTCTGACATTTTCCGTAATATTAAAGGCTTAAGAACAGACTTTACATTTGATGATTATGAGGTGTAGAAATCTTTAGAGAAGGAAAGTGGCTTTGTTGGAGTCATTGTAATGCCTTTTTTATTCCAGTAGCTAGAGAAGTGAAGAACAATCACCCAGGAAAGATTGGCTGTCAAGGGATGGGAAACCCAGTACCGTGTCTGGAGATAAGCAAGTTGTTGCTGACATTGTTGATTTTATTTTTTTAAGGTCAGACAAACCTGAGTATGTTAAATTCTTAGGAAGATGTCAGAATGAAGGGGAAGAAGGGAAAATTTAAAGTACATAAGAGAGAGGGTAATTGATAGATCACAGTCACATAAAAGCACAGGAGTCATATCAATAGTATGATTAGGTTTTTGATAGGAAAAAAGAATGTTCCTCTACAGAAATAAGAGAAGGATAAGAATAGTATAGAGCTGTTAACGATTCAGGAAAGTCAGAAGATGAGAACGCTAAGTCCATGACAAGTGGAGGTGATGCTCTGGGGAGATCAGACAGCAGTGGAAAAAGAAGAGAGTCAAGGAGGGGTATTACAGATTGGAGTAAAAACATTCTTCAAGGACTGGAAGCCACAGGAGCCAGGCACAGTGGGGATATTTTAAGGATAAAGCTAAACGGATGTGTTTGGTCGTTTTAGGTTGAAGATCATATGTATCCAGTGAGACTGAGGTTATTTCTGAGAAAATGTCAGTTGGTTTTACAGAGAATTGACTGAACAATGTGATTTTGATGAGTTTATCAAAGTCTAAAATTGTGGTCTTGTATGTCCAGAAAGTAGCGTTTATCAATACAACTAATGATGATCAGCCAAGTATGAAAATAGGTACAGAGAGAGTTATGCATTTCTGGAACCTAGAATGCTCACATATACTGTTCTTATTAGAGCTCAATATGTAGGTATCTGGTAAAACTAATAAGGAGAAATATACAGGTTGGAAGTGGGGAGCTTAGGGACTTAAAGAAATAGTAGTATTTAAAAATAGCCATTGACAGGAAAGGACAAGAGACTTGACCAAATATAAGTAAAGTATAGTTTATCGATAGTTTAACTGAACCACATTTCCAGAAAAAACATCCCAAATTTTGAATGCTGTTTGATTGCTTCTGTAGTTAAATACGACTATATATTCCTAAAAGTAATTAATAACAAATTTTGCATTATTTTGTTATCTTTGTATTTGGACAGTAAGCCCCAAGAGATATGTATTACATAAAAATTAGTGTCTTGCCTTAAAATGGTACAAACTAAATTTAACTAAACCAAATCATACAGTACGTTCATTGGAGAAGCTAATTATGTTACAATATTTTCTCAAGAATCACTTTGTGAAGCAAATATATACATATGATATGTTTATATATATTATATATGTAAATATATTATATACATATTATAGATATGCAAATAAATATCATGTAATACATTTTTTATAAATACAAGTTTTATATAGTAAACATTTATTCTTAGTGGCTCATACATGCTACGGGATATATTAACTAAGAATCTTTTTAACAATAGTTTTTGGTGTTTTCATATTGATTATTCAGTTATCATTTATATTTCCAGTATATAGAAGTAAAGAAGGTAATATAAATGTAATAAAGTTATTTGATTTTCTCTAAAATGTCATGATAAATAGCATTTTTGATAGCAAAGTTATAGCACATTATATTTTAAGATATAATTTGCATTCAACCCACATGAAAGCTTTAGAAATCCATTCCATTTGAAAATTAATTATTCTCATCCTCAGTACAGCCTTTGACAATGTAAGAAACAGTTGGATTCATTCTAATTTGCTTCAAGTAGTGGTAATTAGAGAGGGTGTGAAGAACAGCTCTCTGCTCAATTCTGTCTAATTATTTTAAGACACATATTAAACCTCTTAGGAAAGCAAATGCTTTGAGTCCACTACCTCCAACCCTCTGGAAATACAAAGTAACATGCTCTTTCCCTATTTCAGTTACTTACAGAGAAATAGGTTACTGAGGAGCCATTGCAGATTTTCAGAGGATCCATTTTTGAGAGTCTTTTAAAAGTGAAAACATGGCACAGACTAAAACTCTCTGATGATTATCAAAAGTTTTCCTACCAAATCATATCTTATCTTGTTATTAGTGTGGCATTATGTCTGACATAATGTTCATTCTTGATTAATTTAACTTGGTGTCCAATTCAGTCCAGCCTAGTGAAATAAACTCCAATCTGAATTTTTCTATCATCTTTGTGCCCAGTTTTAGATCATGTGCAAATATGAGGACAATGTCTTGACTGTCATCACCCTCTTCATGGCACCAGCACAGAAAAAGTCCAAGGCCTGTGACACGTTACTACAGACTTTCAGTCATGCTGACCAGGTGTCAATAGCCAGTTCTTACTGGGGCGTGTTGACCACTGAGTTCCAGTTTCACCTAACACTGGATTGATTGCTCACCATTTTATCCAAACTTATGTCTTAGAAGAGTCACAACATGCTTCCATAGTACTTTTGTATGCATGTGAACTAACCAATTAGTAAAATTAGTAAAAGACCACAAGTAAAAACTGAAGAGGCAGGGAATAGAGGTGGAATAAGTCGAGCCTGGAAACTGGGCTTTAGACTCCAATACATAAGATATTACAGAGCAGTGACATTTTGGTAAGGATTATTACATTTCTTTCTGGAATCCGGTAATTGTGGTAACCAAAATAATGGCCGGCCAAAGATGTCCTTGTACCAATTCCTAGTATCTGTGAATCTGTTACCTTACATAGCAAAACACACTTTGCAGATGTAATAAAACCATGGAACTTAAAGTAGGAAAATTAGCCCAAATTATTTGGGTGGACTTAAGTGTATCCCATAAGCACTTGAAATCAGAGAACAGTCTCTACTTGGAAGAAGAAGGCTGAAGAGAAATGTAGCAGAAAGAGAATTAGAGCAGTTACAAGAATGAAAATGATTTGACATGCTGGCTCTGAGATGCAGGGCCCACTTGCAAGGATGCTGCTTCTTGTCTCCTGATAAGGAAGACCTCTAGCTGCCAGCCAGCAAGAAGATGTGGGGACCTCTGTCCTACAACCATAAGGAACTAGATTTTTGTCAACAAACTGAAGGAGCTGGGGAGCAGATTCTTCTCTAGAGCCTTTCAAGGCAACACCATGACTTCAGCCTTGTGAAATCCAAAATAGAGAAACCAACTGTGTCAACAATAACTTTCTGACCTGCAGAACTGTGAGATCATAAATTTGTGTTGCTTAAAAGTGCTAAAAGTGTGTGGCAATAATAAAAAGCTGTAATTAATATAACTGTTAATAATTTTTACGTAAAGTTTGGTTAATTTTTTAAGTAAGCAAAATGACAATAGTGATTTCTGCAAGTGAATTTTTCACTTAATCCCATTAAATTTATTAATTGTAATTTTGATGTTACATGATTGTTGGTTGAATCTCAATTTTTACTTGTGAACATTATATATGGACAATATTTGTCAGCCTAATTCATAAACAAGTGTTTTCACTTATCTCAAATTTTTACAGAAATAGGGGAATAGAAATTAAATACTTTGGTTTATCTTGGTCAGATTTCCTAAGTAAATGCTAAATTGAGTTAAAGTGTTCTTCATTTAATATCAGGACATCTGGGTTCTTCAGTGACTTTAAATTAAATAAGGCGATGTCCTTGAGCAACTCCATTTACTCCCAGGATGAGAGGTTTATTGTCTGTGAAACAGGAGAATTCATAAAAATCATCTGCAGGACCCTTGCCAGACATGAGTCCTGTGGTTCAGGGAACAGTGCACTGAGGGACAGGTGGAGATTGACTGTGGGAGCTGGAAATGGGGAGACAGTTCCTGTTTTATCTTTCTCAGAGAATTGTTTGGAGGACAAAAATGATAACAAAAATAATTTACCCTCTCTACCTGCAAGTGCTTTCCATCTGGGATTAGCTCTGAATTCATCTGGGCTACCCAGGTGCTTACTTCCTATCCCACTGTCTTTCCTGGATTACAGGTTCCTCCATATGTTGTATATCTTCCTTTAGGATTTGAAAAAATTTTAACATTTGTTTAAAAATAGCAAAGCAAATGCAAATTCTGATATTATACTTCTGTCCGTCATTCATTCACATTTTACATTACTTCCAAATTTTTTATCTCTATATTGTTTTAAAAATCTTTTAGGACATTTTGTTGCATTTTAAAATACTTCTTTGTTTTATTTTAGTAATAACAACTATGCTGAGCCAGGCATAGTAGTTAATAATATTTTTGGTTAGCCATTTAATGTCTGTTTTAAGAAATTCCATTACTGAGTATATACCCAAGGGAATACAAATCATTCTACCATGAAGACACACACACGTGTATGTTCATCGCAGCACTGTTCACAATAGCAAAGACATGGAATCAGCCTAAATGCCCATCAATGGTAGATTAGATAAAGAAAATGTGGTATATATACACCATGGAATATTATGTACCCGCAAAAGAAGAATGGGATCATATTCTTTGCATTTGGAAGATGGATGGAACTGGAGGCCATTATTCTTAGCAAACTAATGCAGGAACAGAAAACCAAATACCACATGTTCTCACTTTTATGCAGGAGATAAATGATAAGAACATATGAACATGAAGAGGGGAGCAACACACACTGGGGACTACCTCTCTTCCCACTGAAGGGTGGGAAGAGAGAGGATCCGAGAAAGTGACCATTGGGTTATAGCCTTAGTACCTGGGTGGCAAAATAATCCATACAACAAAACTGCAAATGTACCCCGATCCTAAAATAAAAGTATTTTTAAAAAATGCTCAGTTGCATTTCATCATCAAATATACATTGCTACAAATTTGCTTAACATTTATGCTGTGAAAATAAATAACTATGTTAAGTTAAACAAAGGTAAGTAAAATTAAATGATCTCAAATGTCTGAGTCACTTTAATGTTTGAAAACGAAACAATTGTAGAATGTTATTAATTAAATGCATATATTTTTTGTAATATTATAGGTTGCCTAGAGGGTGCAAAGAAACTTTGTTGGACTCATTTGATTATGCAGTTGTTTAAGGCTGAGATGTCATGTTGCATAAGATATATATATTAACATAAATATGAACCTAGAGGATTGGATTTTTCCTAAACATGGATTATAGCCACCATGCTTATGATTTGTTATTTTTTCTCAAGATACTGTGTTTATGTGTGTGTATGTTAAATTTCTGTTATACTTTAGAATATACTACCTACAGCCTGATCTCTTTTGTGCTGTGGGATATTAGGAAAGATCTTTTCCATGTTCTACAAGGAGCAGCTTGGAGGACACCAGGCTGCCATGGCTGCACACATCACCTTCCTAGTGGTTGACCTGGGCTTTCATTTGATATAAACATTTTTTTTTCTGAGATGGAGTTTTGCTGTTTCACCCAGGCTGGAGTGCAGCGGCGTGATCTTGGCCCACTGAAACCTCCACCTTTCTGTTTCAAGTGATTCTCCTGCCTCAGCCTCCCAAGTAGCTGGAATTACAGGTGTCCACCACCACATCCAACTAATTTTTGTACTTTTAGTAGAGATGGGGTTTCACCATATTGGCCAGGGTGGTCTCAAACTCTTGACTTTGACCTCGTGATCTGCCTGCCTTGGCCTCCTGAAGTGCTAACATTACAGGCATAAGCCACAGTGCCTGGACCAATAAACATTTTTTATCTCCCTGCTAGCAAACTTTACACGAACCCTGAAAACTCATCTCTGTATGAGAAAGAGCATCTCTTCTACACATAGCAAATCCCCATCCTGGACTTTAAAACCTATCCTTCTCACCTTTCACAGTCCTCTCTCTACTTATTATTGATCTTTTTCCCCAGATTTTCATCCACTATCTCTCATCCAGATTTTTCTCAGATGTTTAAAAATGCTCAAGTGTCTCATGTCTATCACGCCACTGCACTCTAGCCTGGCGACAGAGTCAGATTCCGTCTCAGAAAACATCCTTTTATTCCCACTACTTTCCATGTATTACCTTCTCATAGCAAAATCCCTGAAACTTGTGTGTGCAGTTTCTATTTCCTCATTTCCTACTATCTCCTTAGTCCACTTCATTATAACTTCTAATAGGACCAGTTGCTTTTAAGAGGCTAAAATGCATGGGAAATTTTCCAGGACTTATTTTAATAGACTTCTGAGTGGTTTGGGACACTGTCGACCATTCATTGCTTATTGATTGCTCAAAGGGTATAATCTTTTAGTTATAAGATGAATATGTTTTGAAATCTAATGTATAGCCTGGTGACTACAGTTAACAATATTGTATACCTGAAATTTGCTAAGAGAGTAGATATGTTCTCACTACAAAGCAAAAAAAAAAAAAAAGGTAATTAGGTGAAATGATAAATGTGTTAACTAGTTTGATAGTAGTAATCATTTCACAATATATTTGTATATGAAATCATTCTCGTACCTTTAAACTTATAAATTGTATTTGCCAACAATGCCTCAATAAAGCTGATTTAAAAAAAGGAAAAAGAAAATCTCTTCCCTTGGCTTTCAATATCACACAGTCCGATTTTTCTCCCATCTCACTGGCTGCTTTGTCCCTTTCACTGATTAATACAGATGTTGGAACTGCTCAAAGGTCTATTCTAAGCTCTCAATATTTTCTTCCTCTATATTCTCCCTACCTAAGACTTCAGTGAAACATGCAGTCTTCACATGGATGCTTCAGAGGTTTTCAAACTCAGCAGGTCCATGACTGAACACGTAATCTTCCTGCCCACACCAGGTCCTCGACTTTCTCCTACTTTCTCACACCTGTCCCATGTCAAATCCGTTACTGAATCCTGTGGATTCTCCCTCCTAAATATCATTTTGAGTTTTCCAACTCGTATATTTCTATGGACTGCGCCCTAGTCCAAGCCAACTCTCTCTCTCTCCTGGATGACTATATTAGCATCCTGACAGGCTTCCCTCACCCATCCTGCCCACCTTTCCATTCTTGTATATATCTCAGCTAAGGTACATTTTCAAAATACACAACTTGGTCCTTTTTATCCTAAGATTCTTTAATCATTCTCATTGCAAAGCAAAAAAGTAAAAAAAAAAGCAAACAAAAACTGAAATCCCCCACAACTTTAAATATAGTTAAAAACAAAACAGAATATCTCTGTATTGTCTGGTCCTTGCTTTCTATCTAGGCTTTTTTCTTCTATGACTCTATCTCCTAGTCTTCTGGCCGCCAGTCATATTGTCCCTCTGTGAACTTCTAGAATGGGCCATCTTCCCTGCAACATCATGTTATGTGTGTTGCTTCATCTGTTGCCTTCTTTCTCCCCATAAGTAACTCCTTCTTCCCTCTCCATTTTTTTTTTTTTTTTTTTTTTTTTTGAGACAGAGTTTTGCTCTTGCTGCCCAGGCTGGAGTGCAATGGCACTATCTCGGATCATTGTAACCTCCGTCTCCCGGGTTCAAGTGATTCTCCAGCCTCAGCCTCCCAAATAGTTGGCTTTACAGGTAGGTACCACCACGCCCGGCTAATTTTTGTATTTTTAGTAGAGATGGGGTTTCTCCATGTTGGTAAGACTGGTCTCGAACTCCTGACCTCAGGTGATTCACTTGCCTTGCACTCCCAAAGTGCTGGGATTACAGGCAGGAGTCACCGCCACCTCTCCTGGCGAGTATGATTTATTTTGTTTTTTTTTTTTCTCTTCATTTGGTCAGGTACTTATCTCAGTTTATATGTATGCATTTGTTAATGTGATGCTTGGGGCCAGGCATGGTGGCTAACATCTCTAATCCCAGCACTTTGGGAGGCCTAGGCTGGCAGATCAGGAGGTCAGGAGTTCGAGACCAGCTTGACTAACATGGTGAAACCCTGTCTCTACTCAAAATACAAAAATTAGCCAGGCATGGTGGTGTACACCCACGATCCCAGCTACTCAGGAGGCTGAGGCAGGAGAATCGCTTGAATCTGGGAGGCAGAGGTTGCAGTGAGCCGAGATCCTACCATTGCACTCTGGCCTGGGAGACAGAGAAAGACTCTCCGTCTCCAAAATAAAAATAACAGCAAAACAACAGCAAAAAAATATGATTCTTACAACCACTCCCACTGGCTTGCCAGGCCTATGAAATTTGAAAATGTATCACTATATCGCTTATAGTTCCTAGGTGCCCCATAAATGTTTATTTTGCATTGAATGAATGATTCTTGTCATCCTTAAGCTATAACTCAAATGCAAGCTCCTTCACACTTTACATTTCCAAACTTTCCTACCCACCATCCTCCTAGCACTAACCCTTAACACTTTGTCCTCATTAACCTGAATCTCCAAGAAGTATTCTCTTACTCTTAACCTCTTCAAAACGTTATTCTACCTATTTGCCTTATCACTACTTCTCATGTACTTTGGGGCTGGAATCGACTATCAATAGTTTTAGTAAAGTCAAGATAAGCCAGCCCTAAAATACCACTCTTCTAGCCCTCTGTAAAATTCTCTACTCCTCTGATGAATAACAACCAGCTACAACACCTTCTTGCCTTTCCCATTGTTATTATCTATTAACCTTCCGGGTCATTCCCCAATATTTTCCGAAGACTTTGCCTTCTGTTGATGTATACATTTAAAATAGTTAAAATGATGCCGGGCATGGTGACTTGTACCTATAATCCCAGTACTTTGGGAGGCCAATGTGGGAGTTTTGTTTGAGCCTAGGAGTTTGAGACTAGCCTGAGCAACATCGCAAGACTCAGTCTTTTATTTTATTTTTGAATTTTATTTATATTTTTGTATTCATATTTATTTATATTTTATATTTTTATTTTGTAAAGACGTAGTCATTTTCCAATGCTGAAGGGGTTAAGCTGTAAACAATGCAATGTGGCTAGACTGAGACGGAGGTGAGTGTGCAGTTTAGAATGTTTGGATGCTCTGGAAAAGCCTATGAAGAGAGGCTATCCATTTTTATAATCATAACTGTGGAGAGTGTGGTGAAGTTTAAAAATCTGAACCCTAGCTTCTGAGTTTCCAGATGACCTTAATGAGGGGTGATAGGGCTGTGATTGGTGCACCTCAGGGTAGAGAGCTTCTCTTGTTATAATTTTGCCCTGTGTCTCTTTATTGTTTGCCTTCTCTTGCACTCTCCAAATGCTACACACACACAGGAACACAAACCAGGTTGACACCCTACCTCCCTGCCATACCTCTGTGCCTTTGAAATAATCTAACCATTGGCGGAATGAGAAAGGTGAGAAGGAAAGTTCACGTACTACTTAGTTCTAAGCTCTCCTGGCTCAGAATAGGCAATGATCTGTCACCAGCAAAGTGGCTCTTTAGAAACCTGCCCCATTACCCACCTTCCAAAGTTCCTGATCTTCTTCTGCTTCTGCACCTCCCACCCCATACACAACAGGTATACCACCACCTTCTGCCTCTCCAACTGTTTGCCACAGGTTAG
>PVKP010036476.1:0-22434 GCA_004027715.1 Plecturocebus donacophilus | reverse complement strand
ATTCATTCATTCTTTCATTGAGGGTATTGACAGAGTGTCTATCTTAATGAATGCTAAGCACTTTGGCCTTTTGGAAACTTTTATAATGTCCCCCCAGAACGCTGCCTCCTGTTATTCACACCCTTGTTTTACTCCTCCCTTTGAGTGTAGACTTCCAATGAACAGAATACAGCAAAAGTGATGAGATGTTACTTGTGAGACTGGGTTATAAAAACACTCTGGCTTCTTTCTTATTCACTCTCTCTTAACCTCTCTTAGAGCTGTCTCCTTCTATCTTTCTCAGAAGTCTTTACTCTGGGAGAAGCAAGCTGACATGTTGTGTGGGAAGCCTTACGAAGAGGCTTGCATGGCAGGGAACTCAGGTTTCAGGCCAATAGCCAGAAATAACTTGATGCCTGCCGCCAGCTATGCTAGTGAACTTGGAAGCAGGTCCTCTCCACTTCAGTCTTGAGATGACTGCGTCCCGGGTCAATAACCTTCTGAGAGACCCTGAGTCAGGGGCACCCAGTTAAGTTGTGTAACTAATGAGCTGGTCAAAGGGATGTGGACATAAGTGGTGTGTGTGACTTCTGGAATGTGCCCTTAAAAGGAAGGTAACATCATTGTTTCCCTTTGACTCCTTTTCTGCTGGCTAGAATGCAGTGTAATTGTGGTGGTGAGTTGAGGATTTTTTTTTTTTGAGATGGAGTCTTGCTCTTGTTGCCCAGGCTTAAGTGCAATGGCACTGTCTTGGCTCACTGCAACCTCCACCTCCCTGGTTCAAGTGATTCTCCTGCTACTCAGCCTCCTGAGTAGCTGGGATTACAGGCACTCGCCACCACGTCCGGCCGATTTTTGTATTTTTAGTAGAGACAGGGTTTCTCCACGTTGGTCAGGTTGGTCTCGAACTCTCGACCTCAGGTGATCCACCCATCTCGGCCTCCCAAAGTGCTGGGATTACAGGCGTGAGCCACGGCGCCTGGCTGAGGATTCTTGATCCATAGAAACCATGAGAAAATAAATATCTATGGTTACAGGCTGCTGTGTCTTTATGTAATTTGTTTTACAGCAATAAATAACTAATGCAGAGCTGGCCACTCAGGATCCATCATCAAATAATAAAGGGTTCCTGACATCAATGATCCTTCAGTCCATTAGGGGTGATAGAACAGTGTTCCCATGACCACAGCACAATATGGTAGGTGATGAAATATACACAGCAACTGATGGGAGCACAAAGAAAAGAGAATTTCAATTGTACTTGAAGGTGAAAAGATTCACTCAGTGGATTTTATTTTGTCATTGAAGAGGCTAAATTATTTAATGAAAATGAAGAGAAAAAGATGGTGGGTTACTTGAGGAGAAAATGACTTTTTAGCACCTATGCTGGGAAGAATAGTTGAAGGAATTGGAAAGGAAACAACTAATGTTATTGCAGTGTAGAGTCAGGATTGGAAATGATGGACTTACACAATCTTCAGTCTGAGGTTGGGATTTATTATTCAAATACTTTAGCAATCTGGATATAAGATTAGAGAAATTGATGGCTGACTTTGGGATTGCAGAGAAGATGAAACAGAAAAGCAAGGAACCAAGGAAGAAGATGAGCTGAGAAAAATAGCAAGAGAATTCTTGCAGTTCTGGCTCAGAATTTAGACCGACTAGGAAAAGAAAGACAAAGATGCTAAGAGTTTAGGCAAAATGCACCGGATTCTGATCCCCCACAAATCACTGAGATTAAGGGAGTCAGTGCTGTGTTTGGTTTAAGCCTAGGTGATGTACTCCGTCTCTGAGGTGCAGAAAACACACAGCTGAGAAGAAAATTCAGGTATGCTACCATGAAAACCATGAATGATTGCACTAGCAAGACCACTAGTTCCCTACTTCCTTCTAGGGTAAGTGAACCCCTAATCTTTAGGGGGAGAAATGACAACTGTATTTCCTCATGTCTCCTGTAGCTAGAGATAGCCATGTAACTAATGAGCTGGTCAAAGGAATGTGGAATGAAGCGGTGTGTGCAACTTCTGAACTGTGCCCTTAAAAGGAAGGTAATATTGTTTTCCTTTCACTCTTTTTCTGCTGGCTGAAATATTGTGTAACTGTGGTGGTGAGCTGACTTGAACCATGAGTAAGAAACTACATCCTAGGGAGAGCAGAACAACAGAAGGGGCCCATATCCCTCAGTGATCTCATAGAATCTCTACACCAGCCCTAGTCTTACATGAGAGACAATTAAACTTGTTCATTTTTCAAGCCACTTTGAATGTGGGTATCTGTAACAAGCATCAGGACCTATATTTCACCTGTTTCAGATGTTCACTAAAAAAGATAAGCTGGGAATATATATGACCATAGCATAAGTCAGAAAGCAGTAAGCAATAAATAGAGGCACATGTAAAAATTAAGGATGTGGATAATAATCACCTCAGGTCAGGCTGGGAGCTTTCATAAGAGGTTAAACTTTCTGACCCGTGACAGGCTCCGTACATTCCATATGGTGGTGGAGTGCAGGCCAGGGAATGTGACTGTGTGCTCTTAACAATCATCCACTGATTTTCCTATCAGTTTTCTGACTGATTTTATTGAGAAAAATATTATGTGGCTCAAGATAAAACTGGAGTGAATCGCAGAGAAGAAATTATTCAAGGCCCTTTCATTATCTAGAGCTGTAATAACTAAATAGGTAACCACTGGCTACATGTGACTAATTAGATTTAAATTAATTAAAATTAAATAAAAATTTAAAACTCAGTTCCACATACCAGCCACATTTCAAGCATTCAGGGGTAACAGATGGCCAGTAGCTTACTGTATTGGACAGCACAGATAGGGAACATTTCCATCATGTCAGAAAGTTCTATTGGACAGTTTTAGAGAGATCTAAGAGACAGTATGTGTCTCTTGCCCACCAATACTCAATCTCGCCCTCAGTCTGTGAGCAATCCAAGCCCAAAGACTGGTTCCCAGGCTCTTTCACTTCTTACAGAAGATTTAAAACTGGTAGTGCCAACAGAAATCATTTAGCCTAGTCCCGCCAAGAAGGTGATGTGGTAACAAAGTCCAAGATTCTGCCACATAAGTCAGATCACCAAGTCGGCGGCGAAAAGGCCACGTCCCGGACCCACTGAGAGGAGGCGGGACAAAGGGGCGGGGCGAGAGCAGCTCTGGGTGGGCGTCGTCCAGAGGCAGGGAGCGGGGCCAAGCGCGACTGGGCGGGGCTGTGAGAGGCCGGCCGGGGGCGGGGCAGCTGGCGGGTCGGCGCGGGCCCCGCCGTGCGTGTCACGTGACCGGTCCGCGAGGCCCAGCTCGCGCAGTCGTCCCGGCGAGCGAAGATGGCGGCCGAGAGGGAGCCTCCTCCGCTGGGGGACGGAAAGCCCACCGACTTTGAGGAGCTGGAAGACGGAGAGGACCTGTTCACCAGTACTGTCTCCACGCTAGAGGTGAGACCACGTCGCTGTGGGTGCTGCGCTGCGCCGCTGCCGCGCGTCTCACCTTTAGGTGCCTTTCCCCTGCCCCGACTTGTTCTCCCCACCCCCCCCCCGGCTTTGCAAGGACCGTCTTGGGGTGACACCTGTGACGCGGTCCCCAACTCCGGTGGCTGTCAGAGGGCTGTGGCTTGAGTTGAGCGGCAAGGCCTCCTCAGGAGAGCAGCCTGCTGCCTGAGGGTGCCGACCTAATCCTCTGAGGGGCTGGGACATTGCAGCGCCCTTTCCCAGCTCAGCTGGCCTTGCTCGATGTCACTTGCACCTCCTCCTCTTCCAAGACAGAAAAGGGCTTGCTCTGCATCCCAGTAAACCTCCAAGGAGCTCCCTGGGGGCTTCGGTAGCCCTTTTGGAGAGATACTCGCTTTTCTTTTCCCAAGGGAGGGTGTGCCGCTGCCAGGGGAGCTCAGTGAAGTGAGCGCTGAGTTGCTGAGGGTCTGTGGGGAGCGAGTGGGTGCACTCTCCCAGGAATAGTCCTTCACGGACTGCTGGTTACCCTTGAGGGAACTGCTTCTGATTTGGACTGTTAAATGAGTAAATGCATTTGGCTGTTTTTGTTTGTCTTTAGTTCCTAGACTTTTAAAAGGTCATAGTATTTATGAAATGTAAAGCTGAAGGCGGGATTAGTCCAGGAAACTGCTGTTGTGTTTTGGGTTTTTTTTTTTCCTAAGTTACCAAGGGAGAAATAGAAACAGATCTCCACTCCTTTTTCCTCTTTTCTCGCATGATCAGCGATCTCTGAAGCTGTGTGTTCCTGTTTTTGTCAGAGGAAACACCCTCTGTGAACTTAACTCTATTGGGCCCTCCTGTATCCAGTTCACATTTGAATTGTTTTGCATTTGATGAGAGCACCCACACACACCTCACAGCCCAATTTTAAGTGTGTGTATGTGAATTAAAATGTAAGAAATTTCCCAGAGAATTGTTTACCGTAGGTTGTTCTTCCTTATAAAGTACTTTTAATAAGCTCTCTTGGCTTGTCAACTCCGCACCAAATCAGTTGGAAATTACTGTAAAATATCCATTATCTGAAGTTCAGTTACCTGAAACTGGACACCGGGAAACCGTTTTCAGCACTGATCACATTCTGCTAATTGTATGTGCTATGTCCCAGACAAACCCCACCTCCCCTCAGGTTATAGGCTCCTGCGGCTAGTGTTAGTGTCCTGATCTTTGCGTCACTCACAAAATGTTGAACATTTGCATTTATTAGGTTGATACAAAAATAATGCTAATAGCCAAAAGCCGCAATGACTTTTGCACCAACCAAATAGTAAGTTTGCTTGAGTTAAAACCAGCACCTCTTAAAATTAGTAAAAATTACTGTGCATAATATATTTTCTGGGATTAGTATCCTTTTAGCCCTTTATACTTACTAAACAGCTATTTTAACATGTACGTGTGTTGAAAGTGTGCAGGATCCTAAGACCTGTATTCCTTTTGGAGGATATAGTTTTTCTACCAGCGAGAATCAGAACAAACTTGATTGACTCTAGTGTGAACTAGAATGATGAGCATTCTATTGGGGGTTGTTTAGGCTTGAGTAAAAAGAACTATAATCTATATTTCCCATGTGGTTGGAATTTTTTTGTTTTTTTTTTTGTTTGTTTGTTTTTGGAGATGGAGTTTTGCGCTGTCGCCAGGCTGGAGTGCAGTAGTGCGATCTCGGCTCACTTCAACCTCCGCCTCCTGGGTTCAAGCGATTTTCCTGCCTCAGCCTCCCAAGTAGCTGGGGCTACAGGCTCGTGCCACCATGCCCGGCTAATTTTTTGTATTTTAGTAGAGACCGGGTTTCACCATGTTGGCCAGGATGATCTCGATCTCTTGACCTCGTGATCCACCCGCCTCAGTCTTCCAAAGTGCTGGGATTACAGGAGTGAGCCACTGCACCCAACCGAACTTTTTAAAAAAGAGTGTTTTATTGATTTTTGCTCAAATCAAAAACAGAAGAAGGAAAAAAAAAAGCAGGGTGTTTAACCTTTTTTCAGTAAAAGTCTGCGAAGTTTGATTATGAATAATTTATCTTGGTTAATGTCATGCCCTGTGAAAGTTGTAAACACATTCGTTTTTGATTGTTCATCTCAGCCCCTTACTCAGGGTACTTATTTAGGTTACTAATTTTCAGAAGGTAGTGTGGCTATGAGATTTGTAAAGTCAGATTTTTTTTTTCTTTTCAAACTTGGGAAGGATATATAGCAGTATTTCCTAGTATACCAAAACTCTTTTAAAGGAATGTTCTTTCAGTACTTCACTTTTCTTTTAAACAGTGCTTTTCAAACTGTAGTGTGCTGGAGGATCCATAATATTCATCTAAAATGCAGATGCCTGTGCCTCACTGGAAACTGCATGTTTAATAAGTGTTCTAGATCTGTGTTTTCCAGTCTTTATAAATAGGGATCTTGTTGAAGTGTGAATTCTGATTCTGTAGGATGGGTAGAGCCCAATATTCTGCATTTTTAACAAGCTTTCCTGATATCAGTGCTTCTGGTCCACAGACAACGTTGAGTTGCAAGGCCCTACGTGATTCTGATGTAGATCATCAAGCTTGAATAGTTATTACCTAAGAAAATGCATACTACCTAAAACATAAAATTGAAAGTAAGACATATAAATTAATGTCTTTTAACTTAAGTCGGAGTTTATTATATTATTCATATCGGAACTTTTTCATTTGAGAGCATTTAATTTGCAGGGGGATCAATTGAAATTTAAGTGAAAATCATATTAAATGAAAATCAATTGAAATTTAAGTGAAAAGCTTCAATGACATACTTAAGCTTATAATGCCTATGCATAAGTATATCTGTACACTTAGTGTATTTTTTACTCTTATTTTTAATTGACACATGATGTACATATTTATGGAATACAGTGTGATGTTTCAATACATGTGTACAGTGTGTAATGATCAAATCAGGGTAATTAGCTTATCCATTACCTCAAACATTTATCAGTTGCTTGTGTTAGGAACATTCAAAATCTGCTCATTTAGCCCTTTGCAAATATACAATAAATTGTTAATTTTAATCAATGTATGGTGTTCTAGAACATGACAATTTATTCTTCGTATTTAGCTGTAATTTTGTGTGTTACCCCATTTTTGACTACTGTCCCCTTTCCCGACTCCAGTAATGACTAGTCTACTTTATACTTCTGTAAGATCAACTTTTTTAACTTCTACATGTGAATGAGAACATGCGGTTTTTGTCTTTCAGTGCCTGGCTTATTTCACTTAACATAATGTTCTCCAAGCTCATCCATGTTGTTGCAAATGACAGGATTTCATTCCTTTTTGTAGCTGAATAGTATTCCATCATGTATATGTACCACATGTTCTTAATCCATTCATCTGTTCATGGATACTTAGATTGCTTCCAAATCTTGGCTATTGTGAATAGTGTTGCAGTTAACATGGGAGCACAGGTATCTCCAACATACTTATTTCTTCTACTTTGGATATTTACCTAGTAGTGGGATTGCTGGATCATATGGTAGTTGTATTTTAGTTTTCTGAATAAACTCCATACTGTTTTCCATAATGGCTATACTAATTACATTCCCATCAGCAGTGTATAAGAGATACACATCCTTGCTAGCGTTTATTTTTTGACTTCTTATTTTTATTTGTTTTTATTTATTTATTTTTTTGAGACAGTCTCGCTGTGTCACCCAGGCTGGAGTGCAGTGGTTTGATCTCGGCTCACTGTAATCTCTACCTCCCATGTTCAAGTGATTCTCCTGCCTCAGCCTTCTGAGTAGCTGGGACTACAGGCATGTGCCACTATGCCCTATTTTTCAACTTTTTAATAGCAATTCTGATTGGGGTGAGATGATATCTTATTGTGGTTTTGATATGTATTTCTCTGATGATTAGTGATATTGAGAATTTTTTTCTTATGTGTATATTTTTTAACCCAATATTAAATTACTCCTCTTTTAAAATTAATAGCAGCTCACATAAAGCTCTATCAGTAAATAAAACATTTAAAACCCCTACTGTGTTTCTGTTGTGACTATAAAACAGAAAAGGGATGGAGACAGAGAAGGTAATGAGAAGGGAAAAAATCTGGCAGAAGCTTGTTCTTTTATGGTACCTGAGAGGCAAGCCTTTAACTTGTTTATGAATACTGTTTTATTCCTTAAATGGTACAACCCTAAGCTTAACAGTGCTTGACCTTTAAGTACCGTTTTTCATGGAGTAGTAGATAGTACATTTTGTTTTTTTAAAAAAAGATCAGGAATTTATATTAACTACCTCGTTCTTTTTTAAAAACAGCTGTGTTGAGATATAATTTATATACCATACAATTTACTCATTTGATACGTACAATTTAATGGTTTCTACTATATTCAGAGATATGTCCAACATCACCTCAAAAAGATACCCTGTACCCTTTAGCTATCATCCCACACCCTAATTCCCTCATCCTCTCTGCCCTCAACTCTAAGCAACCACTGATCTACTTTCTGTCTTTATAGAGTTCCCTATTTTGGACTTAATATGAATGAACTGTATAGTACATGGTCTTTTGTGATGGGCTTTTTTCCTTTAGTACAATGGTTTCATGGTCTATAGCATGTATCAATACTTCATTACTTTATATGTCTAAATAATATTCTATGGTGTGGCTGTACCACAGTTTGTTTAACCATTTGTTGATGGACATGTGGGTGTTTTTCACCTTTTGGATCTTATGAACAATGCTGACACATTCGTGTATAGGTGGAATTGCTGGGTTATGTGGTAACTCCATGTTTAATAATTTGAAGAGTTGCCAGACTGGTTTCCCAAAATGGAATGAATTGGAGACACTTTTTTTTTTTTTTGAGGCAGAGTCACATTTTGTGGCCAGGCTGGAGTGCAGTGGCATGATCTCGGCTCACTGCAACCTCTACCTCCTGGGTTCAAGCAATTCTCCTGCCTCAGCCTCCCTAGTAGCTAGGACTACAGGCATGCGCTACCATGCCTCGGTCATTTTTTTTTTTTTTGTATTTTTAGCAGAGATGGGGTTTCACCATATTGGCTAGGATGGTTTCGATCTCTTGACCTCGTGATCCACCCGCCTTGGCCTCCCAAAGTGCTGGTGGGATTACAGGCATGAACCACCATTCTCTGCTGGTGATTGGTGTTTTTGTTCAATTAACAGTATCTTTCTCAGAGCAGATGTTTAACATTTTGGTATAAAGGAAAGCTATCTTTTCTTTTTTATTGATAGTATTTTAAATGTCACATATATGAAATCCTTTGCTAACTTTAACCCACTGTCAAAAGGTTTTTATAATTTTAGGTTTTACATTTAGGATTCATGTTGAATTAATTTTTGTATAAGGTATGGGTTGACATTCTTTTTTTAAAGTACAGATACTTAATTATTCCAGCACCATTTGTTGACAGTCTAGCCTTTCTTTATTGGGTTGTCTTTTTCAGAAATGAACTGACCACATATGTGTGGGTTAACCTATTTCTTTTTTTTTTTTTTTTTTTTTTTGAGACAGTCTCACTCAGTCACCAGGCTGGAGTGCAGTGGCACGATCTTGGCTCACTGCAATCTCTGCCTCCTGGGTTCAAGTGATTCTCCTGCCTCAGCCTCTTGAGTAGTTGGGACTATAGGCAAATGCCACCATGCACAGCTAATTTTTGTATTTCTTGTATTTTAGGTTTCACCATGTTGAGTAGGATGATCTTGATCTCTTGACCTCTCAATCCCCCTACCTAAAGTACTGGGATTACAGGCGTGAGTCACTGTGCCAGGCCGGATCAACCTATTGTATTGTTTCATTGATCTATTGAGAATCCCTTCCCAGTCTACACTGTCTTGACTACTTAATCTAAATCTTGAAATTAAGTTGAATGACTCCTCTGACTTTGTTATTTTAAAAATTGCCTTTGCTATTCTAGTTCTTTTTGCTTTGTCATATAAATTTAGAATTATTTCTTTGAAATATCCTGCTGAGATTTTAATTGAGATTGTGTTGAATTCATAAATTAGATTCAGGAGACTTAACCCATTAACAATGTTGAACCTTCAAGCTATACGAATAATCTCTCTCTCCATTTATTTAGTTAGATCTTATTTGATTTTTTTTCACTAATGTTTGTAGCTTTCAGGATACAGATCTAGCACATATTTTGTTAGTTCATATCTAAGTATTTCATAGTTTTTAGTACTTTTATTTCATTACTTTTTATATTTCCCCTTTGGTCACACACTGACCCTCTATGATAACAACTGTTCTAAACACTAAATAGGTTTAGTAGGTTTTTGTAGAGTCCAATGATTTTCTATGTGGATAATCATATTGTTTGTGATTGGAGTTTTATTTTCTTCTTTCAGTCTTTATACCTTTTTTTCTCTTGTCCTAATGGTTAGCTAGTACCAACAGTATAATATGAGTAAAAGTGGTAATAGTGAATATTCTTTCCTTTTTCATGATCTCACGATAAGATATTATCTGTAGGTTTTTTTTTTTTTAATGAGTATAATCAAATGAAAAGATCTCTTCTGTTTCTAGTGTTCTGAGAGTTTTTATCCATGAATGGATGTTAATTTTGACAAATGCTTTTTCTGCGTTTGTTATGATAATCATATAATTTTCTTCTTTAGTTTATTGATAAGGTAGATTATATTGATATTTTCTTTTTTTTTTAAGCCCCACCCTCAGAATGATTTTCAAACTAATTCAAAAAGGCTGAAGCAGCATTGCATTCCTAGGATAAACCCCACACAATCATAATGTATTTATCCTTTTTATATATTGCTGTATGCAATTTGCTAGATTTTGTTTAGGCTATTGTGTGTATGTTCATGACAGTTATTTGTATTTTCTTTTTCATATGTGTTTGGTTTTCGTTTCAGAAATGCTAGCCTCATTAAGTGATTTGGTGAGTGTTTACTCTTATTCCACATTGTTGAAGAGGTTGTATGGAATTAGGTTTACGTCTTCCCTAAATGTTGATAGAATTTACTAATGAAATCATCTGAACTGTAGTTTTATTTGTTGGAAGGCTTTTAATGACAAATTCAATTTTTAAAATACAGGAATACTTCGTGGTAAACTTTGGAAGTATCTATCCTTTAAGGAATTTATAGTTTCAGTTATAAAATTTATGGGCATACTGTTTTTCATAGTACTTATCCTATTACCATGTTTATGCAATCTGTGGATGGTATGCTTTTCTTTTTATTCCTGATACTGGTAATTTACATCTTCTGATTGTTTATTTATGTATTTATTTTAATTTGGTAAAGGTTTGATATCCTCAGCTTTTGCTTTCATTGATTTTCCCCCCTATTGTTTCTGTTATGAATTTCATTGATTTCTGCTCTTTATTTTCTTTCTTCTGCTTGCTTTGTGTTTAATTTGCTCTTATAGTTTCTTTTGTTAATTTTAAAATTTTTAATTTTTTTGTAGAGACAGGGTCTCACTATGCTGCCCAGGCTGCTCTCAAACTCCTGGCCTCAAGTGGGCCTCTTATCTTGGCCTCCCAAAATGCTGGAATTACAAATGTGAGCCACTACACCACGCCTGCTTTTCTAGTTTCTTAAAGTAGAAGCTTGGACCATTGATTTGAGACTTTTTTTCCCTACTGTTGCTGTTTAGCTATGTATTTTCCTCTAAGCACTGCTGTGGCTGCATTCCACAAATTTTGATATTGTATTTTTGTTTTCTTTCATTTTAAAATGATTTCTAGTTTCCCTTGTGACCTCTTATTTGACTTATGAGTTATTTAGAAGTATATTATTTAATTTCCAAAATTTGAGGATTTTCCAGATAGCTATTACTGATTTCCGGTTTAATTTGATGATGGTAAGAGAATTTTTTTTTTTTTTTTGAGACGGAGTCTCACTGTGTCACCCAGGCTGGAGTGCAATGGTGCGATCTCGGCTCACTGCCACCTACGCCTCCCAGGCTCAAGGGATTCTCCTGCCTCAGCCTCCTGAGTAGCTGGGATTATAAGCACGTGCCACCGTGCCCAGCTAATTTTTGTATTTTTAGTAGAGACAGGGTTTCAACATCTTGGCCAGACTGGTCTCGACCTCCTGACCTTGTGATCCACCTGCCTTGGCCTCCCAAAGTGCTGGGATTATAGGCGTGAGCCACCGCGCCTGGCCAGTAAGATAATTTTTTTTTTTTTTTGAGACAGAGTCTCACTCTGTTGCCATGCTGGAGTGCATTGGTGGGTGGGATCTTGGCTCGCTGCAGCCTCCGTCTCCCAGGTTTAAGCGAATCTCCTGCCTCAGCCTCCTGAGTACAGGTGCACACCACCCTGCCCAGCTAATTTTTGTGTTTTTAGTAGAGACAAGGTTTTACCATGTTGGCCAGAATGATCCTCAATTTTGTGATCCACCTGCCTTGGCCTCCCAAAGTGCTGGGACACATACAGTCATTTATAACCTAATATCAGAAGTGACATACTATCATTTCTGTTGTGTGCTGTTGGTCACACAAATTTGTTAGTACACTGTGGGAGTGTACTATACAAAGATGTGGATACTTGGAGGTAGGGATCGTTGTGGGTGGACCCTCTTGGGGGCTAACTACCACACTCCATCTTGGCTGTTACTTGATCTCTTTGTGTTTCTGTTTTCTACAAAAGCAAAATAAAATATAGTGTGATAAATTGGCAGAACTCCAAACAATTTTTTATTACATTAGCGAGAATAAAATGCAAATCATAGAAAAATGGTGTGTGGTAGCAGATGAGACTTCATAGGAAAGACAGAGTTTGCTACTATGAGCCTTGTATGAATGCAAAGGGGTTTAGATTTTAGACCATAGTCAATGGGAAGTCATTGAAGAACTATGAGCAACACATAGATTTTTAGATTTCCTTGTAACAATAGGAAGAATATACTGGAAGCTGGGGAAGAAGATAGGAAGACAGTTCACTTTGGGCAGAAAGAAAATGGTTTTGGGTTGTGGCAGTGGAGATACACAGAAAAGAGAGATAGGATAGAAGATATGGGAATTGGCTAGATATGGAAGATGTGTGTGATAAGAGAGAAGTAGGACTTTGGGAAAATATCTGGATTTCTGAACTGGGTCACCTACAGAGAAAGGCAGTTATTATTTCTTCTTCCAAGTCTGTCTGCCTTTTACTTCCTTTTCTTGTCTTTTTTCATGCAGCTAGAACTTTCAGTATGATGTTGAAAAGAAGTGGTAAAAGGGGACATCCTTGTCTTGTTCCTGATCTTAGTGGAAAAGCTTCAAATTTCTCACCCTTAAGTATGATGTTAGCTGTAGGCTTTCTGTAGAAATTCTTTATCAGCATATCCTCTATTACTAGTTTACTGAGAATTTTTATCATTAATAGATATTGGAGCCACTTTGCCGTATTTTTATGTAGATGTACTATAGGCTATTTTAATTTTTATAGCAATATAGATCATGTGATTGACAAACCTGTGGTTAATTCTTTGACATATCTATTATTATTTTCTTAAAACTCAATTAAATGATAGTCATTGAGTGTTTTGCTGCCAGATAGTGAGTAAAAAGTAGTGAACAAGATGAGATACTCTTCCTTTCTTTATACAGCTTGCAGTCTATAAACAGGATAATGATTATAATGTGGTAAGAGAAATTATGACAGAAGTAGGTACTCAATGGAAACATATAGGCCAATCACCCAATCAGACTTGTCTAGAGTTACAGTTAAGGTTGTTAGGAGCACTTTCAGAGGAAATAATACGTAAATTTACTTGTTTTTTAAATTCCCAAGTGAAAGTTGCTAAGTTAAAGAGAGGCCCACTTTTGTGAGAATTTGGGACTTTAAGAAATATCTCCTGAGAGAAAAGAAGGTCTCTTTAAATTTTCCTATAAGGGTTTGAAACTGCTTTTGAATATTCTAAAGAGATGTCTTTGTGCCATTGAGGATAGTTTACTTAAAAAGCTGATGAGAAAATCTTATTAATTAAAGTGGAATCAAAAGACTATTGATCCTACAAAATGCTTAGTAACTGCTGGGCACGGTGGCCCACACCTGTATTCCCAGCACTTTGGGAGGCTGAAGCAGGTGGATCACCTGAGGTCAGGAGTTCTAGACCAGCCTGACCAACATGGTGAAAAAAATTAGCTGGACGTGGTGGCAGGCACCTGTGGTCCCAGCTACTTGGAAAGCTGAGGCAGGAGGATTGCTTGAACCCAGGAGGTGGAGGTTGCAGTGAGCCGAGATCGTGCCATTGCACTCCAGCCTGGGCAACAAGAGTGAAACCTAAGTTTCAAAAAAAAAAACGCTTAGTAACTATAAAAGGAAAAATTGGTATAATTTGCCTTTAATGAAGAAATTCTATTGCAAAATCTACCATTAAGAAAGTAAAAAGGTAAGCCAAAGGTTAGGAGACTAAATTATTAATACATATCTGACAAAAATATTTTATTCAGAATATATAAAGAACTTCTACAAATTAATAAGAACAGTAGAAAAATGAACAAAATATTTCAAGAGACTCCTCACAAAAGGATAACCAAATTGCCTTTAAACATATGAAAAATTGCTCACCATCATTACTCATCAGGAAATTGCAAATTCAGAACACAGTCATACATGCACTACATGCTAGAGTAGCAGAGTGGAAAAAAATAGAATATATCAAAATGTTGGCAAAGAATTGGAGCAACAAAGTCTCTATGCCTCTGGTGGGACTGTAAAATTATACAACTACTTTAGAAGATTATTTGCTGATATCTTCTAAAGCCGAACATTCATCTTCTAAAGCTGAACATTCATATAACCTGTGATCCAGCTATTCCACTCTTAGGTTTATACAAACATATTTGTTCTCATGTTCACTAAAAGATGAACTAGAAAGTTCATAATAGCACTACTGGTAGTATTAATAGTAAAAAAAAAACTGTTAACCACCAAATGGTTATCAACACTAGAATGGCTCAAGTACGGTGTTCACATAATGGAATGTTATACATTTATGATAATGAGTGGTCTAATACTACACAGAACAATATGGAAGAATCTTTCATACGTAATAACATTAGGGCCAAAAACCAAACACAAAAAATATGTACTGTGTGGCTCTATTTTATGAAGAGCAAAATTAGGAATAACTAATCTATGCTGGTAGAAGCCTGCATGGTAAAGAATGGGAGGGAGCATAAGTGGAGCTTCTAGGTTTGATGGTAATGGTCTTTCTTGATCCAAGTGCATTTGCAGAAGTATGTTGAGTTTTTTAAACTATCTAGCTGTATACTTTTGATTTATACAGTTTTTTTGTGTTATTGTTCAATAAAAAGTTTTTTAAAAGTCCTGATTTCATGTATTGTAAGAAAACCATAATAAAGATAAAAGCTACACAGTCTAGGTTTCATTATGTTAATCATTATACTTTAAGGTTAAAGAAGTACAAGAGTGGCTCACGCCTGTTATCTTAGCACTTTGGGAGGCCAAGGTGGGTGGATCACCTGAGGTTAGGAGTTCAAGACCAGCCTGATCAACTTGGTGAAACCCTGTCCCTACTGAAAATAAAAAAATTAACCAGGCATGGTACTACATACCTGTAATCTCAGCTATTTGGGAGGCTGAGACAGGAGAATCACTTGAACCAAGAGGTAGAGGTTACAGTGAGCCAAGGTTGCACCATTGCACTCCAGCCTGGGCAATAGAGTGAGACTCCATCTAAAAAAAAAAGTACAAGAATAGTCATAGTCATTAGCGTAGATGAAATATAAATGTCTTGAGAGGGTGTATTTTTAGTTTGAAGTGATAGAAATTTCACAATAATTGGACTTCATTCATCTAGTATTAAGCTTTCATCTTATAGTAAAACAGTGCTTTGAACTTCTTGGACATGCAACATGTTTTCAAGATCTGTTGAGTCACGTGGAATTTTGATGTTTGAGTATATCCACACCCTACAGGGGGTAGGGGGAAACCTTGGCAATAACAAAAAAAATAGGAATTTTTGAAAACCAAGGAACGTTACATGGTTTTGGTTCTGTCGTATATGACTGTGTAAAATATTAGATTTGATTTTTGTCAATTATAACTCAGCATGACAAACTAGTTAGTACCTCTAAAAGGATGACTAGAAAAGGTTCTGCCCAGGGGTGATGGCACACACCTGTAATCCCAGCACTTTGGAAGGCTGAGGTGGGAGGATCACTTGAGCTCAGCAGTTCAAGCCTGGGGCAACATGGTGAAACCCCGTCTCTTAAAAAAAAAATTAACCAGGTATGGTGACGTGTGCTTTTAGTCCCAGCTACTCAGGAGGCTGAGGTGGGAGGGTCCTTTGAGCGTGGAAGATCAAGGCTGCAGTGAACCAAGATCATTTGAGCCTGGGAAGTCAAGGCTGCCGTGAACCAAGATCACACTACTACACTCTAGCCTGGGCCATAGAGTGATACCCTGTCTCAAAAATTAAAAAGAAAAAAAAAAAGATTTCCTTTTTTAAATCACAAGTGACTTTTTGTTAAGAAAGATGTTGAATTAGATCACCTGAGGTCGGGAGTTCAAGACCAGCCTAACCAGCATGGAGAAACCTTGTCTCTACTAAAAATACAAAATTAGCTGGGCGTGCTGGTGCATGCCTGTAATCCCAACTACTCAGGAGGTTGAGGCAGGAGAATTACTTGAACCCTGGAGGCAGAGGTTGCGGTGAGCTGTGATCACGTCATTGCACTCCAGCCTGAGCAACAAGACTGAAACTCCATCTCAAAAAAAAAAAAAAGGTTATGAATTAAAAGTTTGTTATTCATTCTTACTCTCAGAGGAGGAAATATAAATAGCTGTTCTTGTTCTTTCCTCCCTTCTTATCAAGAGAATGTTCTATTTCTGTAGTACATAGTGACAGAATTACAACAGATAAACATGCCAATCGTTACCTATTGTTCTTTTTTAACAGTCAAGTCCATCATCTCCAGAACCAGCTAGTCTTCCTGCAGAAGATATTAGTGCAAACTCCAATGGCCCAAAACCCACAGAAGTTGTGCTAGATGATGACAGAGAAGATCTTTTTGCAGGTAATTGTCATGTCTTTATTTTTTAATAATGGCCAATTGCAGTATATTTTCTATTAGGAAATATTACCTAAAACAAAACTGAAATTCTGTGTAAAGTGTTAGTGGCAGCTCTTGTAACAACTTAAAAGGATGGGGAATTTCCATTCGCATCACTATGAAAAATGTGGACTGTCAAGAGAAGCAAAAATGTGGTTCTTTCTGGATTTAAGCATTTGAATATAAATTATTTATTATAGTTTGATTGGGGGCAGTACTTCGATTCAAAAGATTAATGATTGTGATACTCTGAGACATAGCAGTGATTGTACTTTTTTATTACTTAGAAGTTGTCACAAAGCAAAATTAAACTATGAATTTTAAAATTATTCTGTAATTTATTTATGTTTAAAAGCTGTTTTAATAAATTACTGAACTATTTACTGTCTGTTCCATTTGACCCACTTTTAGGTGAATAATTTGGTGCTTAAGGAATTTGTTTTTTATATAGCGGCAGGATGTGGTTTAGTTCATCCTAACTTAAAAAAAAAGGACTCTTTTAAACAATTATATGCTTTAAAATTAAAATTAATGTTTTAATATTGAAAAGCAACATCTTCCTTAATGACATGAAAAATGAAAATGGTAAATTTTATTTTCTGTGTTTAATAACCTAATTTACCAGAACTGGCTTTCACTGAGTTAAAACTTAATATGGGTGGATTCTTTTGTGGCTCATAAGCTTGGGATTTTCACGCTAAACATTTTTAACTTGTAAGATTGAGACTTCACACTAATCTGTGAGATATGCCTCCCTCAAACCTTGCTACAGTGTTGGCACATTATTCATCTCACATGAAAAAGAAAAAAGGGTAAAAAAATTAATAATTATGTACTTAACTTTCATAGTGATTCAGTATTCAAACCATTCTGTGTTTTTGTACAAACATGTTTGAAGTTAAAAAATCCTCCACAAAAATCCATATAATTTCCAGCTTGATTCATCCCATAAGAAGTTGTCACCGCAGATGAATTCACATATTTGGTCAGGTGTGGTGGCTCACGCCTGTAATCCAAGCACTTTGGAGGCCACGGCTGGTGGATCACCTGAGGTCGGGAGTCCAAGACCAGCCTGACCAATATGGTGAAACCTCATCTTTAAAAAAAAAAAAATTCACATATTTTATTATGTGCAAAATTAAAAGTATAATACCAAATATCAGTAATCTTCTCTTTTTGAAATTTTAAGCCACCTAACAACGTAGAATCAAAATCACAGTTAACCAAAGTTTTAATATTTCAGTATTTGTTTTGTGTCCTTTCATTGACTTTTTTTCAGGCAGTCTTTCAAAGTTGTTTCATGGTATTTGTATTTTAAGCTAAAAGGTGACACAAGTTCTTTCTCTATTAAGCAACTTCTTATCTAAAATTCTGTGTATTCTTTTGATAGTATAAGGTCATACATAGATGTTTTAAATTATCCATTTTATTAAAAATTTCTTCACTCTATAATTTCAGAATTCTATGTAGATGAATACATTTAAACCTTACTGTAACGAGAGAACTGGTGGCTCATGCCTGTAATGCCAGCACTTTAGAAGGCCGAGGTCGGTGGATCACCTGAGGTCAGGAGTTTGAGACTAGCTGGCCAACATGGTGAAACCCCACCTCTGCTAAAAATACAAAAAAATAGCTGGGCATGGTGGCCCATACCTGTAATCCCAGCTACTTGGGAGGCTGAGACAGGAGAATCGCTTGAACCCAGGAGGTGAAGGTTCAATTAGCCAAGATCATACTATTGCACTCCAGCCTGTGGGACAAGAGCAAAACTCCGTCTCAAAAAAAAAGTAAAAATAAAAACAGAACTGTGTCTGTGTGTGTTTGTGTACATGCAAAGTTTTTTTTTTTTATGTACATGCAAAGCTTTTTTTTAACAGTATGCACAGCTGATCAAAGAGTTAGCCAAGTGAGGACTATACAGTGATGTTTGCCCACTTAAAAGTTTTTTTTCTTATTTATGTACATGCAAAGCTTTTTTTTAACAGTATGCACAGCTGATCAAAGAGTTAGCCAAGTGAGGACTATACAGTGATGTTTGCCCACTTAACTTGATTAGAAAAAAAAATTTTTTTTAATTTTTCTAAATACAGGGTCTCTTATCACCCAAGCTGGAGTGTAGTGGCACCATCATAGCTCACAGCAGCTTCGAACTCCTGGGCACAAACAGTTCTCCCACCCTGCTTCTTAAGTAGCTAAGACTATAGACATATGCCACCATACTTGGCTAATTTATTCATGTTTCATAGAGATGGTGTCTTGCTATGTTGCCCAGGCTGGTCTTGAACTCCTGGCCTTAAACAATCCTCCCATCTGGGCTTCCCAAAGTATTGGGATTACAAAGGTGAGCCACTGAGACCAGCCAGAAAATTCTTTGTAGTGTTTTATTCTACTTAGCAGTCTATACTGTATTCAGTGACTCAAATATGGGGAATGTTAGTGTTTGCTTAAAAAAAGAGAGAGATGGGAACCTAAAGAACAATAAATGTAGTCATCTGTCTCCTTTGTTAACCTAAAAATAGAAACACTGTTTATGCTTTAGCTTTCATTTTAAACTCAGCTGTATTTCATGATATCATTAAGTGATTGAAGACCTAATCTGATCATTTTTGTGTGAGTGAATGAATGAATATTACACCTGGTTCTTACTCATAATACACTTTAGCAGGTGTAGCATTCCTCCTTCTGTGGAGGAGTATGGGTGTAGAAAACTATAATAGAGAGCAGCATATGTTACCAGGATGGTGAAAACTATTGTCCAGTGATAAGAAACCTGTACTTTTATTTGTTTCTCTTATACTGGAGGAGAGAATATGGATATTGCTCTAGTGATACTGACATAATCGGTTTATACTTGTCTCAAAGTATGTCTTCAAGGAAAAGTTAATCTTTGTGGTTAGCACCTATGAGACATCTTCCCGAACCTTTAAGTTTGCTTTAAATTAAACCTTGTGAATTTGTAATATGTTGGTTTACTTAAGCTAAAAGTGTCATGAAGAAAATTTAAGACAGATTATATATTAGTATGTTGAATCTAAATCCTACAGTTTTTGAATGAAGCAGCCTGTTAGCGTAATTAACACAAAACCCAGTATCAGTAAAGTAAAATGTGATTAAAAAGTTTAAATGACTTTATCTGTACTGATTTCTCAATAAAGGTACTATCTCTCATGATATTTTGTCTGTGGGTCTGTTGCCAAATAACAGTGCCTCTTTCAAATTCTGGGGTTTTTGTTTTGTTTGGTGCTTCTTGTTTTGCTTATTGTCATAAAGATCTCACACCTCCTAGCTTTGATACACTGCTTTTTTACTGTATCATATTACTCATTGGTTTCATTTCTTTACAAAAAGAGTAATAAATACCAGCAATTATCACAGCCTGAAGTTGCATATAAGCTTTTATTTTGTTATGGTAGACTTATCTATAGCCTGTTTCAACATCTATAGTCCATTTTCCCTTCTCTGGTTACCATAGTTTGGAATATTTTTAGTTATTGATCATTTTCACTTTTAATATGAAAAAGTAAAGAGATCTATACCAAGTAAGGCTCTCATCAACATGAGATAATCAGTAAGAATAGCTTAATATTAACATGTGTAACCTTATTTCAGGTAAACATACTATTATTGCTTTACCTTGAGGTATTTAAATTAAAATGGTTCACTGACTATCATTACCACCATCTAAGAATCTAAGAACCTCAGGTTAGAAACCACTGGTCTGATCCTGTGTTTTCCTTGAAGTCCTGCCTTCCTTTCATAGTATCAGTTCTACAAACTAGCAAATTGTAGTTTATATTATGGCCACCAATTGTAATTTACCCTTTTCCTGGCTCTGCTTTTTGCATATGCCATTCTTTCATTTTCATGGAATTGTTCCCTCATTTTTTCTCTACCCATCTCAGTCTTCTCAGATCCATTTTGTAAACTGTTCCTGATTTTTGTCTCCCATCTCAACTCAAATTGTAGTGTTTGTTCAGTAGTTCGTATAGTAATTAAGTGTCTTGTAACATTCTTTTCATTGTTTGCCTCGCTATTATTTAACTCTTTTATTATTATTTAACATCCCACATGTTTATGTCTTATTTTCCCAACTAGATTATAAACTCTCTGAGGGCAGGTATGGTATTTTTTTACTTTTTTAATGTTTTTCCATTGTACTTAGCACAGTGTTATGCAGCCTGTAGATGTTCAGTTTATTGATTTGGTTTGATTTTTAAAAATTATTAGTATTAGATTTTTCAAGTGAGTGGGTATTTTAATTTAAAACCTAAATAACTGTTTGCTTTGTGTCATATTTGTGTATCCAACTAATATCCAATAACCTTTAGCAATTAATTGCTTTAGATTACTAACTTTGTGGGTTTCCCATAACCAGTTTTTTGTTTATTTTATTTTATTTTATTGTTTATTTTACAGATGAGGTTTCACCATGTTGGTCAGGCTGGTGTTGAACTCCCGACCTCAGGTGATCTGCCTGCCTTGGCCTCCAAAGAGCTTGGATTACAGGCGTGAACCACCATGCCTGGCCTCCATAACCAGTTTTTAATCCAAGTTGAAATCGTTCTGGGCAGACTTCTGCCATAAAATTTTTGTTTATATGTATAAAATAATCATAATATTAGTGTGAATACATATTTGAAAGGTAAGTTACCACATATATGTTACAAATCCAAACACAAATGTGGAATCATTTACATCATAGCTTTTCTTTCAGCCTTATCCCTACCACTAGTGTAGATAATTAAGCTAACTTAATAGGATTCTTTCTAAAACTAACAAAGTTGCAGTTGGTTTTAAAGTTATGATAAAGGGAGGATGCATAAAATTACTTTGTGACAATTATTTTTAAATGACATTATTTTGATATTTGTGGGTTATATAAAAATATTTTTTATAATCCATTAACTGCTATGTAGAATATTAGGGGTTTTGTTGCCGGTGTTCTTAACTAACTTGTTTAATCTATGTCTAGAAGCCACAGAAGAAGTTTCTTTGGACAGCCCTGAAAGGGAACCTATCCTCTCCTCGGAACCTTCACCTGCAGTCACACCTGTCACTCCTACTACACTCATTGCTCCTAGAATTGAATCAAAGAGTATGTCTGCTCCCGTGATCTTTGATAGATCCAGGGAAGAGGTACAGGAAAGTGTATTCTAAATTAATATGTAAATATATACCTTTTTTCCCCCCACCCAACATCACTCTCCTGTTAGTCATTTCTAATCAAAGCCTTTCAGACATTTTGGGAAAAGAACATTGAACTAAATTAGTTATGGGATCTGGCTTCTAATTTTATCTCCCCCATTCTACCGAGTGACCTAGGCATATCATTTACCTTCTTAAGTGAAGGAGTTTGTCATTTCTGATTTTATGATGATAGTGTGTATTTTCCCAGGTTCCTCTGTTGGTCAGATAGTATATAAAAGTGCTTTGAAAATGGTTAATCACAAAAAAGTGATATTTTGAGTAAATTTATTTGATAAAATTTGTAATAAATACTGTTAATACTTAAAGGTTGCTATTGAAAAAGAAAGAGGAATTTATATCAGTTAAAGATACATTCTCTTAATTTGGCAATAATTTTTGACAAGGTGAATTTGGGAAAGAAAAATTATACGGAGGTTATTTTAATGGCAATTATATATTTAAAAGTTATTCATGGAAATATGTCATTAAGATGACCATGATTAAGTAACATCCACACACAAAAAATATGAATAATCTCACAAACATAATATTAAGGAAAAGAAGTAAGACATAGAAGAATACTTATATAATTCTAATATATGAACTTTAAAAGCAGGTGTAACTAAGGTACAGTGTTGGATGTCCGGGAAGTGGTTATGTTGGCAGGTAAAGAATGTAGGTGCGGTGGCTCATGCCTGTAATCCCAGCACTTTGGGAGGCTAAGGCGGGCAGATCACAAGGTCAGGAGTTCGAGACCAGCCTGACCAACGTG
>PVKP010036475.1:0-22429 GCA_004027715.1 Plecturocebus donacophilus | reverse complement strand
ACCTTCTGAAGCCTGATTCTGTGAGTTCATCACACTCATCCTCCGTCAAGCCTTGTTCTCCTGCTGATGAGGAGCTGCGATCCCCTGTAGGAGGAGAGGCATTCTGATTTCGGGTGTTCTCAGCCTTTTTGCACCGGTTTCTTCCCATTTTTGTGGATTTATCCACCTGTCGTCTTTGTAATTGCCGACTTTCAGATTGGGTCTCTGAGTGGACATCTGGCTTGTTGGTGATGAAGTTTTTTCTGTTTCTTAGTTTTCCTTCGGCGGGGCGCTCCTTCCCCACAGAGCTGGGCCTTCCCGGGTTCAGCTGTGCTCGCTCTCTCTTCAGCGCTTCCAATTGCTGCTCTCCTTGTGGGGATGGGACCAGCGGAGCCTTTGGGCACCCAGTCCCGTACACTCTGCATTGAGAAGCGCCGCGCCGGCCAAAAGAGTCGCGCTGGCGACCCGGGTGGCTCCTTCGCCGGGAATCTCCCAGTCTGTGGGCATCAAAAATTCGTCTGCAATTGCAGCATCCACTCGCTCTCTGCACTTTCAGTGGAAGCTACAATCCTGAGCTGCTGCTACACGGCCATCTTGGATTTCTCCCCGCCTGGTGATGAAATTTTTTTCTGTTTCTTAGTTTTCCTTTGGTGGACACCCGTTCCCCACAGAGCCGGACCTTCCTGGGTTCGCTGTGCTTGCTGTGAAACTCTCAGTCCTCAGCGCTTCCAATTGCTGTTTTCCTTGTGGGGATGGGACCAGCCGAGCCCGTCCATCCCGTATACTCCACACTGGGAAGCGCCACACTGGGGCGCCGGCAAAACAGCCGCGCCGGCCAAAAGAGTCGCTCTGGCGACCCATGTGTCTCCTCTGCTGGGAATCTCCCAGTCTGTGGGCAACAAAAATTCATCGGAAAGTGTGGCGTCCACTCATTCTCTGTGCTTTCACTGGGAGCTACATTCCTGAGCTGTTGCTAATCGGCCATCTTGGATCTCTCCTATATGCTACATTCTTTTAATCCAGTCTGTCATTGATGATCATTTGGATTGGTTCCAAATCTTTGCTATTGTGAACAGTGCTGCAATAAACATACAAGTGCATGTGTCTTTTTTTTTTTTTGAGGCAGAGTCTGGCTCTGCCACCAGGAGCCAGGCTGGAGTGCAGTGGTGCAATCTCGGCTCACTGCAACCTCTGCCTCCCAGGTTCAAGCAATTCTCCTGCCTCAGCCTCCCACGTAGCTCGGACTACAGGTTCATGCCCCCACACCCAGCTAATTTTTGTATTTTTTTTAACATGTGTCTTTATAATAGAATGATTTATAATCCTTTGGATATATACCCAGTAATGGGATTACTGGGTCAAATGGTATTTCTAGTTCTAAATCCTTGAAGAATCACCACACTGGCTTCCACAATGGTTGAACTAATTTACACTTCCACCAACAGTGTAAAAGCATTCCTATTTCTCCCCATCCTCTCCAACATCTGTTGTTTTCTGACTTTTTAATGATTGCCATTTTAACCAGCATGAAATGGTTTCATGGTGGTTTTGATTTGCATTTCTCTAATGACCAGTGATAATGAGCTTTCTTTCATATGTTTGTTGGCCATATAAATGTTTTCTTTTGAGAAGTGTCTGTTCATATCCTTTGTCCACTTTTTGATGGGGTTGTTTTTTTCTTGTAAATTTAAGTTCCTTGTAGAATCTGGATATTAGACGTTTGTCAGATGGATAGATTGCACAAATTTTCTCCTATTCTGTAGGTTGCTTGTTCATTCTGATGTTAGTTTCTTTGACTGTGCAGAAGCTCTTTAGTTTAATGAGATCTCATTTGTTAATTTTGGCTTCTGTTGCCATTGCTTTTGGTGTCTTAGTAATAAAGTCTTTGTCTATGCCTATATCCTGAATGGTATTGCCTAGGTTTTCTTCTAGGGTTTTTATGGTTTTAAGTCTTTAACCCATCTTGAGTTAATTTTTGTATAAGGTGTAAGGAAGGGGTCCATTTTCAGTTTTCTGCATATGGCTAGCTAGTTTTCCCAATACCATTTATTAAATAGGGAATCCTTTCCCCATTGCTTGTTTTTGTCAGCTTTGTCAAAGATCGGATGATTGTAGATGAGTGGTATTATTTCTGAGGCCTCTGTTCTGTTCCATTGGTCTCTATCTCTGTTTTGGTGCCAGTACCATGCTGTTTAAGTTACTGAAGCCTTGTAGTATAGTTTGAAATCAGGTAGCATGATGCCTTCAGCTTTTTTTTTTTTTTGGCTTAGAATTGTCTTAGTCATACAAGCTTTTTCTTTTCTATTTTTCTTTTTGGATCCATAAGAAATTTAGTTTTTTCTAATTCTGTGAAGAAAGTGAATGGTAGCTTAATGGGAATAGCATTGAATCCATAAATTACTTTGGGGAGTATGGGCCATTTTCATGGTATCGATTCTTCCTATCCATGAGCATGGAATTTTTTTTCATTTCTTTGTGTTCTCTCTTATTTCCTTGAGCAGTGGTTTGTAGTTCTCCTTGAAGAGGTCCTTCATGTTCCTTGTGTGTTATATTCCTAGGTATTTTATTCTCTTTGTAGCAATCGTTAATGGGAGTTCACTCATGATTTGGCTCATTGTTTGTTTATTATTGGTATATAGGAATGCTTGTAATTTCTGTACATTGATTTGTATCCTGAGATTATTTGTTTTTTGTATATATTTTCCTCGTCTCTCCCCAACCTGGTATTTATGCCATGCACCCCTCTATTGTTTCTTTTTCTACCTACTATCTATCTTTAAATGAGTGTTGATCTCAGAACAGTTACTTGCCAATTAAAGCCAGAGGAAAATTCAATTGATTTAGCTTGGTTAATACCCAGATTTTAATCAAGTTTCTGTTATGACAAATTTGGTTAGAGGGCATGGAATAAGTTTGTCCTGGTTGCCTGTTGTCTTCAGTTTTTGCCATTCAGTATATCAGCGTAGCTTATAGCCCTCAGGTAATATGCGCTCTGATTTATAGTCTGATTTTCACTGCTTTCCCTTCTTCCTTTATTATACCTCCAGCAGATATTTTATGTAATTATAAATGTTATGTTATATAATACATCATAAAAAAGATACATTGGTATGTGGTGTACTTAAACCCATCTCTCCTGAAAAACTGTTTATCAACTTGATTACTACAGGAACACTCTCCCCTTTTTTTAAAACTTTTCTAAAACTCTCTATTTTATTTAATCAAAAGTATAATATATGGGCTTTTAAGAACTTGGACACTTAATTTTAAGAACTCTCTTCCTGTCTAAAGAATATAGGATTAGATACCAGTACTATTTCTCTTTTTGGTCCAAGTTTCATAGTATTTGGCAAACACTCTTCATATTTCATAATTTATGGTTATGGATATGTTTTTGTTTCATTGATAATAAAGAAGAAGCCACTATCCTCTCCATGTGTACCCACTGTACCCTCTAAATGCTTTCGCTATACCACTTTGAGCCCCTTGGTACACAGAAACTTTTATACTTTCTTTTTTCTTGGCTGAAAGGAAAAGGCAGTGTTTTACTCTAGAGTCTGCCTATTCTTACAAATAACATAACACATCCTCATTTCTCATTATTCACTCACATTAAACACTAAATACTACAAAGCCTTGAATAAAAAACCAATCTACTGCGATATTTGTACAATCATAGGACTAGGGATTGTGCTAATAAATTAAAATAGCTGCCATCTCATTGTTTAAAATTAATATTACCACTATCACCTCCACCACCACCTCTGTCATCACTTCTAGCTAAATTTTCATTAGCTCTTTGCTATGTACCATGCACAAGGCAAAGTGTTATGTGTATTATCTCATTTAATCCTCACATAGACTTTATAAGTCTGGTTCTGTTATTTTTTTATTATTATACTTTAAGTTCTGGGGTACACGTGCAGAATGTGCAGGTTTGTTACATAGGTTTACACGTGCCATGGTGGTTTGCTGCAACCATCAACTCGTCATCTATATTAGGTATTTCTCCTAGTTCTATCCCTCACCTCGCCCCTCCCTGCAGGCCTCAGTGTGTAATGTTCCTCTCCTTGTGTCCATGTGTTTTCATTGTTCAATTCCCACTTATGAGTGAGAATATGTGGTGTTTGGTTTTCTGTTCTTGTGTTAGTTGCTGAGAATGATAGTTTCCAGCTTCATCCATGTCCCTGCAAAGAACATGAATTCATTCTTTTTCATGGCTGCATAGTATTCCATAGTGTATATGTGCCACATTTTTTTAACCAACCCAAATGCCCATCAATGATAGTCGGGTTCTATTATTACAGAGTGCTCTAGCAACTTAGATCAATTGTTATGTGTCTGAGCGTAGAGCCTGAAATCCTAATCACTATATTATGCTGCCTTTTGAAAACCAAAATAAAATAACATGTGACTCCACATTTTCCACACAACTCTCACATATATTCCCACTATGCATTTGATCTTTAAAATGGGAATTTTGCTTTGAAGAGGTGAAAGGCACTTTGAATACTTTGGAATATCTGGGAATTGCAAATCAAAACAACAATATTACAACTCACACCTGTTAGAATGGCTAGTATTTTTTTAAAAAAGAAAAAAGTGTTGGCGGCCAGGTGCAGTGGCTGATGCCTATAATCCACTTTGGGAAGCTGAAGCAGGTGGATCACTTGTGCTCAAGAGTTTGAGACCAGCCTGGCAACATGGCAAAACCCTGTCTTCACTAAAAATGCAAAAATTAGCCAGGCGTGATAGCACATGCCTGTAGTCTCAGCTACTTGGAAAGATTGCTTGAGCCTAGGATGTGTGATCATAGTGTAACCATAGCTCACTGCAACCATGATCACACCACTGCACTCCAGCCTGGGCATGTACACACTCACACACACACAGTCTTGGGGATGTGGACAAATGGAAACCCTTGTACACTGTTGGTAAAAATGCAAAATAGTGTCATCACTGTGGAGAAAAATATGGAGTTTCCTCAGATATTAATAATAGAACTACTGTATTAAGCAGCAATCCCACTTCTGGGTGTATATCCCAAAGAACCAAAATTGGAATCTAGAAGACATATTTGCACTCTTATGTTCATTGCAGCATTTTTCACAACAGCCAAGTTATATGGAACAACACAAGTGTCCCTCACCAGATGAATAGATAAGGCAATGTGGTATTTACATAAAATAGAATATTAAAAAGGAAGGAAATCCTGCCACTTGTGACAATGCGAATGAATCTGCAGGGCATTTTGCTAAGTAAAATAGCATCACTGAAGCACAAATACTGCGTTATTCCACTTATATGAAGTTTCTAAAATAGTCAAACTCACAGAAGCAAAGAATACAATAGTGGCTTACAGAAACTAGACAGAGAGGTAAATGGAGAATTGTTGTTGAGTGGGAATAAAGTTTCAGTTATGACAGATGAATAAGTTTTCAAGATCTGCTGTACACTACAGTGTTTAAAGTTAACAATAGGGTATTGTGTACTTCAAAATATTTTCAGAGGGTAGATCTCATATGATGTGTTCTTACCACAAAACAAGCAACAAAAACAAGAGGACACAAGGAAACTTAGGAAGGTGTTGAATGTGTTAACTTGATTGTAGTGATGGCATGTGAGTATTTGCATATGTCCAAACCTATCACATTGTACATATTACATAGGTGCAGTTCTTTGTATATCAATTATATCTCAATAAAGTTGTTAAATAAATTTTAAAAATATACACCTCATGGCATTTATGTGTTAACAGGATAAATCTATGTTACATTTCTAAATAAAAAGGAAATATCTAATTATAAATTTTGATTTAAAAATAAAAAAGGCATTGGAGTAATTAATTATAATAATTTGTCAAACACCAGGCCCTGTTGTATGCATTACAATCACATAGATGAAAACACAAGCATGATATTTGCTCATGTGGCACTCAGAACATTCATTTTTCCTTCCTCCCTCCTTCCTGTCTTCCAATAAAGAGCTAGGGCAGTGGATAACCTAGGGGACTGTGTGTGCCTGGGCAAGTGGGGAAATCTTCTTAGTGGAGAGACAAGCAGAGTTGGACTTTGAAGAACAGGTAGCTTTTCATTAGATAGAGGAAAAGAAGATGGCATTTCTGGGAACTAACACAGCGTGGTAAAAGACATGGATGCAGGGCCCTGTAAAAAAATGATAAGGGATCTGATGAGGGTGATCATAAGAGATGAAGTTGGTGATACTTGGAGGACAGATTCAAAGGCTTTGAAGGTCACGGTTAAAAGCACTATGAAGGGCTCGTTATCAGGTGGGATTTTCCAGAAACAAAATTTGCTAAGTATTCTTTTTTGGCTCCTCATAAGTGTCCAGGCACAGCAAAATCAATTCATAAAATAGCCTGAGATTAAAAACAAATGGGCTCTCAAACCAGGCACCAAACAAGTATCAATAATTTCACCTTTAGACTAGGAGAGATTACCTTTAAGTATGAACAGTCCTCATGTAATTTCACAAATGCTCACTAAACTTTTGTTAACTTAAAAACTAACAGTATTAGCAGTTACACATAATGATGCCTTCCTAAATTGCCAGGAAAAGGAACAACTAACTCTTAGGGAAGAAAGCAAGATCTTATATTATCACAAAGAACTGTTTCTAATCCCTTTTAATCAGGATGGCATGGGAAATGTAGTGGCCTTTAAGAAATCTGGTTTATGCCACTGTCTTTTCCAGGCTGAAATTTCTTGTTATCAGTTTTTTAAAAAGGTATTATAACTCCTTCATAATCACACTATTTTGGAAGCTATGGAAATACTTAGGATTGCCACAGATTTTGTCATTGACTTATTCTTGGCTCTTCATGTGAATTTTCAAAAAGCCGAGATAAAAATTTAATAGCTTTCATGTGATGGTAACACATGAATACATTCTCTTTTGGTAAAAAATTGAGTGGAATGCTGTGCTTCACTCCTTAGCAGCCTTGGTTGTGTGGTGTGGGTGCAGGCTTCCTTCTTAGAGCTCACAGATTCCACAGCTGTCCAAGAATGAACTTCAGGGGAGCAATAAACAGCCTCAAATTGCACTCAAAGTATGGTGCATTTTTCCAGGGAGAGAGCCCATAGTTTTCATCAGATATTCAAAGGAGTATTGACCACTCCCCCACCCCTGCCCCCCCCCCCACACACACACACCCACATACACACACACACAAACTTAAGTGACATTAACAGAGAGGAAAAAAGTGCCTGGGCATTGTTCTTTCCCATCTCAAACACAGTGGAAAGCAGGCCTTTACCTGCCCATGCCTTATGAATAACTTTTGTGGAAAAATGGTCCTTAACTAATGGCGAAACTTAGAGTTGTGAAAGGGTCTTGTGCACAGCTCAATAGCTGTAAGCCTCTTCCCTCCAGCTGTGGAACAGATGCTCTTAAAGCCCTGAGGAACTACCTCTGGTAGAAGTAGTGGCTGTTTCAAAGAATATGACAACTGACAGGTATGTTTCCCTGATATTCTTTCTTAAAATTGGGCGGAAAAATTCATATGTGTGTAAGAGGATAAACATACTTGAAATGCGGTAGATATTATTTATCTTATCTCTTTCAAGAGGAAAGAAAACAAGTAGCACTGCTTGAACCGATTGTATTTCACCACAAAACTGTGGTGTTAATGACCAAAATATCACTGGTTTTTGTTCCTGAAGAACAAGCTGGTACATCTTCTCTTTGGCATTACCCTTATTAACATCTGTTCAGAATTGTGTGAGCTCTGTTACTCTGAATTCCAACTACATGAGTGATCCATTAACTTTATTTTGTACCAGGAATGTCTAAATGCTTTTGTTATAAACTCTTGCAGTTCACCTACCCTTTGGAGGATGCTTGTGTTCTTTAGTGAAGCTTTTTTTTTGTACGTGGAAACCCTAGTATGATAAACAGACTCAAATGTGACCAGGATTCTCATTGAGGCTATTATAGGCTTTCGAAAGACTGTGCACGTACAAGCTCTGAACTTACTGAATTGTCTAAGGGTCATTCTAGTTTCTGACATGGATGACAAATTGCAGGAATCTAATTATTGATGGATGTTATTTGTAGAGAATGCTTATTTTCAAGGCACTTATCTGATATTATATGTAATACTAGGCATTTCATTATGGTCAAGCATATCAAATTTTTACTTTGCTTCCATGTGATTTTCGCTATGACCAAACCAATATTCCACTAGCACTACTATTATTTTCCTTAAATATTAAATTTTGGCATGATGGCAAGTTAAGAAACATCTTTTATAAATTTTGTAGGCTTATAAATGTTATAGTATGACATTTGATATTTTCTTGTAATTCAAGCTTTTAAATGTATAGTGGTGCTGGTACCTCTCCACTCTTTCTTTGATTGTTTGTACCTATCAGTACACTATGGATATGATCCAGGAGTCATGTCATTTTCTCTTCTCTTTCTCTTTTATGTGCTTATTTATCATCAGTGAAGTGAAACACAAAATTGGGCTATGGTTCTGAACATCTTCCTTTTAATGGTTAGAATAGATTCCTGGAGTTAATGTATTTGTGTTACATTAAGCTTATTTTTGGAATGACCTGTCACGAATTACGGGCACAGTGTTGTTTTTTTTTCATCTAAACATAAAAATTTGTATATTTTCTTGCTAAAATAATCTTGAGAAGAAAAATTCAAGGGGAGCCTGGGCACCTTGTGCCAGAGGTAAGGAAAAATTCAAAGTCTAATGTAGTTGTGTCAAAGGAAACAGAAGCGAGCTTGAAGGAGCTCCCCCTGGCCAAAATTCAAATAATTTGAGGAGGGATAAGAATCCAAGATAGCCAAATAGGAACAGCTCTGGAGTGCAGTTTCCAGTGAGAACAGTGCAGAGGGTGAGTGCTCACTGCATTTCCAAACAAGTTTTCACTGCCCACAGACCAGGAGAGTCCCAGGCCAGAAAGCACCATGAGTTTTCAGCACAGCGGTTTCAGTTGGTGTCAGGTTGATGAACAGAAACTCACACAAGTCTGGGCGGCCTTTTCGACTGGTGCCTGGAATGCCTGTGAGACAGAGCTGCCCATTCAACTGAAAGGGAGGGGGCTGAGACAGGGAGCCAGGCAATCTGGCTTGGCGGGTACCAACCCCACAAAACAAGCAATCTGAAATGCTCTGGATTGAGAGTTTCCCAGCAAGTGCAGCTGGACCTAGGACAGTCCAGCGCAGAGTGGGGAAGGGCATCCCCCACTACTGAGGCAGTCTGCCACTACCAACGCAATTCACACAGCAGCTGGGCAGAGCCTGCGGCAGCTCAGCAATGCCTTTGCTGGCAAATTGTTACTAGACTACTCCGTGTGGGGCAGGGCATTAATGAAAAAAAGTCAGCAGCATGACAGGAACTTATAAATAAAGCTGACCTTCCTGGACAGAACACCTGGGAAAACAGGCAGTTACGAGTTCAGCTGCAGCAGACTTAAAGGTACCTGCCTAGCAGGTCTGCATGGAACAACAGAGCTCCCAGCACAGCACTTGAGCTCCTGTAAGGGATACACTGTCTCCTCAAGCAACTCCCTGACCCTCGTATAACCAAAGAGATACCTCATAATGGAGAGCTCAGGCTGACATCTGGCAGATATCCTTCTGGGACGAGGATAGTAGAGGAAGAAACAGGCAGCAACCCTTGCCATTCTGCATCCCCTGTGGGTGATCCCCAGGCAAGCTGGGTCTGGAGGTACCTCCAGCGGTTCTGCAGCAGAGGGGCCTGTTAGAAGGAAAACTAAGAAGCACAAAGAAATAGCTTCAACATCAACAAAAAGGACGTCCACTCAGAGACCCCATCTGAAAGTCACCAACTACAAAGTCCCCAGGCAGATAAAGCCACTAAGATGGGGAAAAAAACAGTGCAAAAAGGAAGAAAACACCAAAAACCAGAACGCCTCTCCTCCTCCAAGGGAACACAACACCTCACCAGCTAGGGATCAAAGATGGTTGGACAATGAATCTGATGAAGTGACAGCAACAGGTGTCAGAAGGTGGGTAATAACAAACTTCGCAGATCTAAAAGAACATGTTCTAACCCAATTGAAAGAACTTAACCTACGAGATGCTAACTAGAATAAACAGCTTAGAGGAGAATATAAACGACTTGATGGAGCTGAAAAACACAGCATGAGAACTTCACGAAACATGCACAAGTTTCAATAGCTGAATTGACCAAGCAGAAGAAAGGATATCAGAGATTGAAGATCAACTCAATGAAATAAAATGAGAAGGCAAGAATAGAGAAAAAAGAGTGAAAAGAAATGAACAAAGCCTCCAAGAAATATGGGACTATGTGAAAAGACCTAATCTACGTTTGATAGGTGTACCTGAATGTGACAGAGAAAATGAATCCAAGCTGGAAAATACTCTTCAGGATATTATCCAGGAAAACTTCCCCAACCTAGCAAGCCAGGCCAACATTCAAGACTAGGAAATACAGAGAACATCACAAAGATATTCCTCAAGAAGAGCAACCCCAAGGCACATGATCGTCACATTCACAAGGGTTGAAATGAAGGAAAAAATGCTAAGGGCAGCAAGAGAGAAAGGTCGGGTTACCCACAAAGGGAAGCCCATCAGACTCACAGCAGATCTCTCCACAGAAACCCTAAAAGTCAGAAGAGAGTGGGGGCCAATATTCAATAACCTTAAAGAAAAGAACATTCAACCTAGAACTTCATACCCAGCCAAACTGAGCTTCATAAGTGAAGGAGAAAGAAAATTCCTTATGGACAAGCAATTGCTGAGAGATTTCTTCACAACCAGGCCTACCCTACAAGATCTCCTGAAAGAAGCACTAAACAAGGAAAGGAACAACCAGTACCAGCCACTCCAAAAACATACCAAATGGTAAAGACCATTGACACAATGAAAAAAATATGTCAACTAATGGGCAAAACATCCAGCTAGCATGAAAATGGCAGGATCAAATTCACACATAGCAATATTAACCTTAAATGTAAATGGACTAAATGCCTCAATCAAAAGACACAGACTGGCAAATTGGATATAAAGTCAAAACCCATTGATGTGCTGTATCCAGGAAACCCATCTCACATGCAAGTACACACCGAGGCTAAAAATAAAGGGATGGAGGAAGATTTATCAAGCAAATGGTGAGCAAAACAAAAGCAGAAGTTGCACTCCTAGTCTCTGATAAAATGGAATTTAAACCAACAAAGATCACAAGAGACAAAGAAGGGCATTACATAATGGTAAAAGGATCAATGCAACAAGAAGAGCTAATGATCCTAAATATATATGCACCCAATACAGGAGCACACAAGTACATAAAGCAAGTTCTTAATGACCTACAAAGAGACTTAGACTCCCACACTATAATAGTAGCAGACTTTAACACTCCCCTGTTAATATTAGACAAATCAACGAGACACAAAATTAACAAGGATATCCAGGACTTGAACACAGCTCTGGACCAAGCAGACCTAATAGACATCTACAGAAATCTCCACCCCAAATACATAGAATATACATTTTTCTCAGCACCACATCACACCTACTCTAAAATTGACCACATAATTGGAAGTAAATCACTCCTCAGCAAATGCAAAAGAACAGAAATCATAACAAACAGTCTCTCAGACTACAGTGTAATCAAATTAGAACTCAGGATTAAGAAACTAACTCAGAACTACAAAACTTCATTGAAACTGAACAACTGGCTCCTGAATGTTGGCTGGATAAACAACGAAATGAAGGCAGAAATAAAGATGTTCTTTGAAACTAATGAGAATGAAGACACAATATACCAGACTCTCTGGACACCTTTAAAGCAGTGTCTAGAGGGAAATTTGTAGCACTAAATGCTCACCAGAGAAGAAAGAGCTAGAGGAGCAAGATTAAAAAAACTCAAAAGCTAGTAGAAGACAAGAAATAAATAAGATCAGAGCAGAATGGAAGGAGATAAAGACACAAAAAGTCCTCCAAAATACCAATAAATCCAGGAGCTGGTTTTTTTTAAAAGATCAACAAAATAGACCATTAGCCAGATTAATAAAAAAGAAAAGGGAGAAGAATCAAATAGATGCAATAAAAAACAATAAATGGTATACCACCACTGACTCCACGGAAATACAAACTACAATCAGAAATTACTACAAACAACTCTATGCACATAAACCAGGAAACCTGGAAGAAATGGATAAATTCCTGGACACCTGCACCCTCCCAAGCTTAAACCAGGAGGAAGTTGAAACCTTGAAGAGACCAATAACAAGGGCTGAAGTTGAGGCAGCAATTAATAGCCTACCAACCAAAAAAAGTCCAGGTCCTGATGGGTTCACAGCTCAATTCTACCAGATGTACCAGGAGGAGCTGGTACCATTCCTTCTGAAACTATTCCAAACTATACAAAAAGAGGGAAGGATTCATTTTATGAGACCAACATCATCTTGATACCAAAACACAGCAGACATTCAACAAAAAAAGAAAACTTCAGGCCAATATCCATGACGAACATAGATGCAAAAATATTCAATAAAATACTGGCAAACCAATTGTAACAGTACGTCAAAAAGCTTATCCATCATGATCAAGTAGGCTTCATCCCGAGGATGCAAGGCTGGTTCAGCATACACAAGTCTATAAATGTAATCCACCACATAATCATGTTTTTTTCCCCTTTAGTTCTGTTTATTTCAATAGATGCAGAGAAGGCCTTGAACAAAATTCAGCAGCCCTTTATGCTAAAAACTCTCAATAAACTAGGTATTGATGGAACATATCTCAAAATAATAAAAGTTATTTGTGACAAACTCAAAGCCAATATCATACTGAATGGACAGAAACTGGAAGCATTCCCTTTGAAATCTGGCACTAGACAAGGATGCCCTCTCTCACTACTCTTATTCAATATAGTATTGAAGTTCTAGGCAGAGCAATCAGGCAAGAAAAAGGAATAAAGGGTATGCAATTAGGAAAGGAGGAAGTCAAATTGTCTCTATTTGCAGATGACATGAGTGTATATTTAGAAGACCCCATTGTGTCAGCCCAAAGTCTCCTGAAACTGATAAGCAACTTCAGCAATGTCTCAGGATACAAAATCAATATGCAGGAATCACAAGCATTTCTGTACACCAATAACAGACTAACAGCCAAATCATGAGCAAACTCCCATTCACAATTACTACAAAGAGAATAAAAATACCTAGGAACACAACTAACAAAGGATGCAAAGGACCTCTTCAAGGAGAAGTACAAACCACTGCTCAAGGAAATAAGAGAGGACACAAACAGATGGAGAAACATTCCATGCTCATGATTAGGAAGAATCAATATTGTGAAAATGGCCATACTGCCCAAAGTAACTTATAGATTTAAGGCTATCCCCATCAAGCTACCAATGACCTTCTTCACAGAAATGGAAAAAAACCACCTTAACCTTCATATGGAACCAAAAGAGAGCCCACATAGCCAAGAAAATCCTAAGCAGAAAGAACAAAGCTGGAGGCATCACACGATCTGATTTCAAACTATACTACAAAAATACAGTAATCAAAACAGCATGGTACTGGTACTAAAATAGACATATAGACAAATGGAACAGAACAGAGGCCTTGGAGGCAATGCCACACATCTACAACCATCTAATCTTTGACAAACATGACAAAGACAAGCAATGAGAAAAGGATTCTGTTTAATAAATGGTGTTGGGAAAACTGGCTAGCAGTGTGTAGAAAGCAGAAACTGGACCCCTTCCTGACACCTTGCACTGAAATTAAGTCCAGATGGATTAAAGACTTAAACATAAGACCTGACACCATAAACACCCTAGAAGAAAACCTAGGCTAAACCATTCAGGACATAGGCATAGGCAAGGACTTCATGACTAAAACACCAAAAGCATTGGCAACAAAAGCCAAAATAGACAAATGGGACCTAATTAAGCTCCAGAGCTTCTGTGCAGCAAAAGAAACAATCATTAGAGTGAACTGACAACCAACAGAATGGGAAAAAATTTTTGCAGTCTATCCATCTGACATAGGGCTAATATCCAGAATCTACAAAGAACTAAAACAGATTTACAAGAAAAAAAACCCATCCAAAAGTGGGAGAAGGATATGAACAGACACTTTTCAAAAGAAGACATATATGAGGCCAATAAACATATGAAAAAATGCTCATCATCACTGATTAGTAGAGAAATGCAAATCAAAACCACATTGAAATACCATCTCATGCCAGTTAGAATGGCGATCCTTAAAAAATCTGGAGACAACAGATGCTGGAGAGGATGTGAAGAAATAGGAAGACAAGACTTTCACACTGTTGGTGGGAGTATAAATTAGTTCAACCATTGTGGAAGACAGCGTGGCAATTCCTCAAGGACCTAGAAATAGAAATTCCATTTGGCCCAGCAATCCCATTACTGGGTGTATACCCAAAGGATTATAAATCATTCTATCATAAAGACACAAGCACATGTATGTTCATAGTGGCACTGTTTACAATAGCAAAGACCTAGAACCAACCCAAATGCCCATCCACGATAGAATGGACAAGGAAAATGTGGCACATATACACCATGGAATGCTATGCAGCCATAAAAAATGTTGAGTTCGCATCCTTTGTAGGGACATGGATGAATCTGGAAACCATCATACTCAGCAAACTGACAGAAGAACAGAAAATCAAACACTGCATGTTCTCACTCATAGGCAGGTGTTGAACAATGAGAACACATAGACACAAGGAGGGGAGCATCACATTGGGGTCTGTTGTGGGGGACAGCCAGGGGTGGTGATGAGGTCGGGGAGGGATAACATAGGGAGAAATGCCAGATGTAGGTGATGGTGGGATGGAGGCAGCAAACCACATTGCCATGTGTGTACCTATGCAACAATTCTGCATGATCTGCACATGTACCCCAGAACCTAAAATACAATAAAAATAAAAATAAATAAAAAGAATTGTGACTTTACTAACTATAATGATAGAATTAATAAAATCCATAAGGCTAAAAGAAAAGAAAGAAGGAGGAATCTCATTAGACTCCATTGGAGGTAATGATTATAAAAATCCTTTACTTTAAATACCAGTACCTAAAGAGAAATAATAAGTACTTGTCCTGCCTTTTATTTAGAGGAAATATAGTTTTATCCTAGTTGACAAAAAGAAGTTTTTCTTTATAGAGCAAGGCCAGGTGATAATTCTGTCTAGAAGGAATGACAGAATTAGAAAAATCAACATTTTATGACCCCCAGTACAATAATTAATTCAGGAAGGATCATCAGTAGATGCTAAAATCATTATGGGAAAGGCAGTCAAGGGAATAGGTAATTCACACTCTGCCAAAGTGTCAGTTCACAGACTACTTGTTAATTGCAATGGGAAAAGTGCAACTTTACAATGGAGACATCTGGCTTTCCCCACCCTAACCAAGAGATCCAATAGTGGGACAGACTAATATATGTCCTGTGATGTGAGGCAATTTGAAGTACACAAAATCATTTAGGAAATACTCTCAAAAAAATTGAGCCAAAACCTAATCAATACTTTAAACATAAGTTACAATTTACAGAAAATAAATGGATAGAGAAAGAAATTACGTGGCAACACAAGAAACTATTCAGGCAAATCCAGAAGGAAGCCTATCTTACAAGAAAATCAGCCTTGTTTGGTCATGTCCAGACATAAAATACAGGCAGGAAGACTACTGCTATAAATGAAAAGACACTGAAAGGACAACATACCCAAATGCATTACATGAAATGCTCTCTAATTGATCCTGATTATTGTTATTATTATTTTTTGAGATGGGGCCTTCCTCCATCACCCAGGCTGGAGTGCACTGGTGTGACCTTGGCTCACTGCAACCTCTGTCTCCTGGGTTCAAGAAATTCTCCTGCCTTAGCCTCCTGATCCTGATTTTTTTTAAGTTATAGAATACACTTAAGAAAAACTGAAAGAAATTTGAATATGGGCCTCTATTTAGATGATACTATGGAATTGTTAATTTCTTACATATGATAATGGCATAGTATGGCTGTAAATGAACATATCCTCAGTTTTAGGAGATACATCCTGAAGCATCTTGATATCGTTCATTGATTTTCATATAGTTCATTTAAAAAATACACATTTATAGCTACATTAAGCAAATGTGGCAAAAGTTAACAGTTATTGAATTTAGATGTTGGGCATATGGATGTTCATTGTTCATTTAAACATTTTAGTATTTACAAATGTATAATACAAATTTGGAAACAAAAGAAAAATGACATATGTGTTTTGTATGTGTGATTCTATTTGTGTATATGTATGTAATTTAATCTCTAGAAATTCAATAAAAATCTTTGTCCCAGAATTCTTTGTACATTCATATGATGCCACTTTGCAGGGGGTTGGTGGGCCCCCCAAATCAACTTGTTAAGCAATGTCAGCTCATTTTGGATGAAAGTGTCCTCCCTTCCTCTAAAATCTGAAATGCATGCACAGATTTTATGTGGTGTCAGCAGAGTGATGGATGTTCCCAGTACTAGGAAGGAATTATAGACATATGTTGCAATCATAACTGTATAGACTGCCATGAAATGAGAAAGAACAGGGCATGGCAGTGAAACCTGGGATAAAAGTAGAGATCAGAAATCCAAGAGCTGGGAGAAATTGTCAAAGTGTATATAAAGGGAATTAAGAGAATGAAGAGCATAAGGAGGCAGGATGTATGGAAGCCATGTGGCATAAGAATGTGCCATATGGTGTTGGAAGGTGGCAAAGAAAGGGCAAGTACCCTGAAGAGATGATGAAGGAAAAATCACATTGACGAGGACCAGACGGAGGTCAGCACAGCACAAGTGGGTGGCATTCCTATCACAAGATGATGGGAAGCCTAGAAACAATTCAAAGCTAGCAGGATGACGAAAATAAAGGAATCAACTTGAGCTGGTGGGTGGGGGATTTTGAGGTCAGGAAAAGTCAAGTGATTTGAAGCCAAGTCAGCTTGGAATAGTGAAACAGTGTGAATTTTGGAATCTGGTAAATCTAATTTTGAATTCTGGCTCTGCTGTTTTCTACATGTGTGACCTTGGGCAACCCACTTGAGGTCTCAATTTCATCTCTCAAAATTCATAAGTCAGAATTTTGAATAAAGGTAATGAGCAAATAAAAATAAGTGAACAATGAACTTTTCATTTTATCCAAAGAATGAATCAATCAGATATAATTTGATACATATGTCAATTTGATTATGAACATTACAATCACATTAACACAACAGCAATTTAGAGAGGATCATATCTATTAGGAGTTTTGTTATTATTATTCCTCTCTGACTATAGGGGATGGTATGTTTCAATGGAGCTGAGAACAATCATGAAACTAAGTACTCATACTGGGTAGAGTCCCTTGAACTGACCTGACTTATTCATTCATTCATTCAACAAATATCTATTGAGGACATATTGTATATACCAATCATTATGCTAGGCACTGGACTTATATTGATTAGACAGTATGTCTGTTCTTCAGGAATTTTTACTTATATATTCCTTCAACAAACATGTATTGAGTGTTTTCCCTAACTATACCTTTATTAAATCTTATACATCACATTCCTAAAACTATTCACACATATTTGTTTCCTTCAGGTTTTGCTTTTGATAGAAACTAGGCTATGAAAGGACTTGAAACTGCTACATGAAAGATATGAATATGTTAACAAAACCCAAAAGTTTGCAATCTGGTAAACGGAATACACACAGACGACAAACGCAAGGTAAGATGTGATACTCTAGAAAAGTCACAAATAAAAGTCAAAGAGAGGAGAGATCAGACACATTATTCAATTGTTAGTGGAGCAAACCAGTAGGAATAAAGCTTGACGGAAAAAGTGGCATTTGAGAAAATTTTAATAACTAGATAGAATCGCAGGAAATTTAGACAGTATATTTGTTTCTCTAGGTTGCCGAAACAAATGACCACAAACTGGGTGGTTTAAAACAACAGACATTTTTCTCACAGTTCAGGAGAGCGGAAGTCTGCATCAAAGTGTGGGCAGTTTGTTTCTTTCTGGAGGCCTTGAGGGAGAATCTGCTGACGCCTCTCTCCTTGGCATTCCAGGGCTCAGAGATAATATTCTTCTAATTTCTGCCTCTATCTTCACATGGCAGAATCTTTGATACGTCTCTGGGTGTCCCCTCCTCTTCTTCTAAGAACACTAGTCATTGAATTTAGAGCCCACACTAAATCCAGGATGATTTTATCTCGAGATGTCCCAGTAAATTACACATGCAAAAAACCCTATTTTTCATTAAGGTTACGTTGTAAGTTTCAGGTAAATGAGTTCGTGGAGAACACCATTCAACTCACTACAGATGGGAAGGGAGACCTGGGCAAAAGTAAAAAGCATAGTCAAATGCACTTTTGGCATATGTTCACAGCAAGGAGAGTCTTCTGGTCTGTCTGGAAGGTACAAAGAATACAGAAAAAGAGTAGGAGATATGGCCACAGGGAACTCTTTTTCATTCAATAGTACTCAAAGTCAGTGTCACATTTTATGTGAACTCTTGCCTGAACAATCCTTCTCCTGCCCCATCCCCCCATGAGGTAGTTGCTTCTTCCTTGGTGTTCTCAGTATCCTCTGTCTATACCTCTGTTACAGCACTCACCACATCTTAATGTAACTCTGTGTACACATGTGTGGTTTTACTAGGCTGATTGAGGTACAACTCTACGTTACTTGACTTAGTGTTCCCAAGGCCTCGCACAGTGCTGGACATACAGTAGGTGATTACTTGTGGAAAGGTGAAAGGAAGGAAAGAGGGAAGAACCAAGGAAGAAAGGAAGCAAAGAAGAGGCAGGTGGGATGGATGGCTAGTTAAGCTCACATTGATCTATAGAGGATACTGCATGCCAGCTTGAGACATTCTGTGCTTCACTCTGTCTCTGCAGGTTTCTGAACAGAGGGATAATCAGAACTATACTTTAAAATGAAATACCTGATAGTGATATTTAATATGGATTGAAATGAAAAATCTCAGAAGAAGGATAAAGTTTGGAGGAAATTGGAATAGAACAAAGAAAGGAATCTAAAATAGTCCCCTCTACATTACAAATGGAAAGAGAAAAATTCGTGGTAAAATCAGCATGGTTAGTAATTGAACTGTTGTAGTTTCATTAACATAAAAATTAAATAGGGGTGAACACGATGGCTCACACCTCTAATCCCAGCAATTTGGGAGGCAGAGTCTGACAAATTGCTTGAGCCCGAGTTTGAGACTAGCCTGGGCAACATGGCGAAACCCTGTCTCTACAAAACAATTTAAAAAATTATCCGTGCATAGAGGCGCATGCCTGTGGTCCCAGCTACTCAGAAAGCTGAGGCGGGAGGATCATCTGCGTCCAGGAAATCAAGGCTGCAGTGAGCCATAATCCTGCCACTACACTCCAGCCTGGGCAATGGAGTGAGTGAGACCCGGTCTCAAAATAAAAAACATTAAAGGTGAGAGAGTTTTGTTCATGCCCTGCTACTGCTCAGAAAACTTTAAGTATGTCCATTTGTTTGTTTAATTAACTACAATATACTGATTCTGGCTTTACTTTTTTTTTTTTTTTAAACAGTGTGGCCACCCCAAATTATGAACAAAAATCTGTAGATTAGTCTCCTGTAGAAACTTTTTCCTGACTAATATGCTTTGAGAAATAAGTACTGCCCATATCTATGTTGACACTTTTCAATTTTGGTTTTGGAATGCAAAGATGGCATTTTGAATAGATGTTTTGAAGTAGACATTGAAGGCTAGATAAGGGCATAAAGAGCAAAATTGTGGCACATGGGCACTTTGTATTTAGAATCCCACCTACTTTGAGATGTTCTTCCTTGTGAACTCCTTCACCCTATGTACTTAAAGATCTCTTCCAACACACAATAAGTAAAGGAGACTGGCCAATTCCCTCATACAAAGGAGTCAGCAATGTAGTTGGCTAAAGTACAGGATGTTCACCAGCACTTTCCCATCCTGTGCCCAGGGCAGACATTATTAATCAGTCATGGCCAACATTCCCACTGAAGCCTCCTAGGAATCTGTTGCAAGGTAACATGCCAGGCCATCAATGTCAATTAATGGGAATTGGTAGGAATAAAAATAGGCATCTGTAACTTTATTATACCATCAAGGATTACATGCAAAATAAAGAGTAACATAAGTAGAGAGATTAATCCAAAAGAAGAATGTGTTATTATCAGAATTTCAGAAATTGGAGAAATATTTTACTGCACACTATCCCTTAAGTCAAATAATGTGGGTGAACTTACCTGAAGAGTAAGCTGTACAGTGAGGGTGCAGGAAGAAGTTGTTAAAAGTAGAAAACATGAATTTGGTCACCAGTCATGTTTAAGGTAAAAAATGAGCAAAGAAACTGTCTTGGAATAAAAGAGTTTAGAAATACTGGAATCTAAAATTCAAAAAAAGGGGAGAAATAGATCAGGATGGAAATGTTTGAAACTAAAAGAGGTGAAATAGGTGAAAAGGAAGCAGAATCTTATGTTTTAAAAGAAAACAAACATCAAAATTTCGGAGTTTCAGAAAGTATACATTGGTATATACTGACCTTCTGATACTCAACCCATTGAAGTACTAAGGTGATCTTTACTTACAGAAACATTAATTTTGAAGGTCACTAAATGTATTCATCCATCTGGCCACACAGAGAACTGAAGATTAGTTTTAATGTATAAAAAAAGCAAAAATGTTTCTTTCACTAAACTTTTACTTTTAAGTGAATTATTTATAGCTAATTCCTTATTGAAAATCTGTAAATTATGGTTGTCCCACAAATTGTGATATGGGGTTATTTGTTTGATCATATATTAACTCTTAATTAGTTATTAAGCTCTCTCAACTTGTCAGGAACATTAGCCACCCTCATCCCTTAGCTGAAACAAAACAAAATGGCCACTTGGTTTGGGATCCATTTATGTCAGGGAAGGGGAGGTAGGAAGCTTGAAAGTTCAAGGGAGCCCCTCACATTTCTCAGAAATTTTCTTTAATTCCTATTGCAAGAAAACCTACTAGGTTTTAAGATAGTCTAAAATTAATTTGCAACTTTTTATATCCTATTCTGCCACATGGAAAAAAATCCAAAAATTGTGTCCTGATTGTAGCTAAACAGTCAGTGTGACACAAATTCTTTCCCTTTTCTGACTGTGATGTCAACCTATCACTACTGAATCCAAGCAAAACTCCAAAGGCGCTCTCTGCTCCTAGACTTAATGGAAGAATTTAACAATCCAGTCTGCTGTCCTGGTGTTTTCTAGTTGCTCAAGGCTGGTTGTCAGCAGCTCATTTGGCAACCCGGTAGGAGAGGTTAATTAGCAGGGAGAGTTGAAGAGTGCTACCCAGAGGGAGCAGGAGTGCTGTGCCCACTGAGAGCCTGGAAGACAAACAAAGAAGTTGGGAAGTATTTATTTTCTCTGTTGGGGAATCTTTTTCTCCACGGGACTTGAGTTCAAACAGGGGCCAGCACCTTGTTGCCTCCACATGAGAGACACAGAATCAAAGTGCCCTGAAAATGAGTGATGCTTAGAAAGGGGATCAGAGGCTTGACTTGCACTCAGGAAGCCAAAAAGGTTTTGTTACTCTCCATAGTAAAAGCCTATTGATTGCTGCAAGTAAGAGCTTGCTGTTTCCTGAAGTTTAAGTTGATTCAGTCTTTTGCCCTTTTGAGAGTCCCTTGCTGTTAAGAACTACTATGGAATTTAGCACTTGTTTAATATAAAATGAATTATTTGTGATCAGCCATGACTGCTCTCTCAGGCTACAAGTCTGTTGTCAAGGTCAAAGTGAAGGATACTTTACATAATGTATATTTTACTGAGTGGCCATCTTTGAAGGGATCTTAGCACAACACATCCTGGCATGCTCATTGCTGTCTTACCTTTAAACTGATGGATTGGGTGCCAGTACAGCAAAATCTTTTTTGAAATACTCCACTATTGCTCAAAAACTTATTATTTTTAAGCTGGAAAATGGAGGCAAGAGTAACAGCAAACCAATGTCTTCTACACAGACACTGTCAATTCTGTTTGCAATCATTGATAAGTGTACCAGTGTGGTATCAGAGAAGAGGGTTTAATCATGCCTATGTCTACACAGCTCCTATAGCTACAAATTCCTTAGCAAGAATCTGGGCACTTAAAGCATAACCAGAAAGAGCCACAGAGGGTCTTTGCAGCTTACTGTTCTCTGTTCCTAATTTATTAGACAGTAGTTTTTTTTGAAATAAGATTTTATTTTTTCAGATTATAAAAATAATGTCTAGTAATGAATATCATTAATATTTTGACATTGTCCTTTAAATATTTTTTTCTGATTTTTAATGTTAGTTTACTAAATTGGAATATATGTCCTATTTTTAGACAATTAATGTTCATGGTTATAATTTTTTAAATATTCAAGTTATTTTCATAATGATAATA
>PVKP010036474.1:0-22435 GCA_004027715.1 Plecturocebus donacophilus | reverse complement strand
AGTCTTGCTCTGTCGCCCAGGCTGGATCTTGGCTCACTTCAACCTCCGCCTCCCAGGTAGCTGGGATTACAGGCACCCACCACTGCACCTGGCAAATTTTTGTATTTTTAGTAGAGACAGGGTTTCACCATGTTGGCCAGGCTGGTCTCGAACTCCTTACCTCAGGTGGTCTGCCTGCCTCCACCTCCCAAAGTGCTGAGATTACAGGCTCACACACTCAGCCAACCTCTATTCTTTTAACATGTTTTTAATTCTGCATTATATTTTTCTAGAACTTGTAGCTAACTATAACTGCTGGGTATCGGATGTTCTGTGGCCATTACTTTAGGTTCTTTTGATCTTCCAAGCCTCTAACACTCAGTACCTGTTACAAGTTCCAAAATGCTATGGGATTGTATCTCCCAGCAACTTAACACTTGAATTTTAAGTTTAATAAATTGCTATAACAAAATTTTGAAACTCTCATAGAGAGCAGCCTGTGATGAAAAGAGCATAGAAATTTGAATAAGACAAACCTGTCTTTCAATTCTGACAAGCTGTAACATTTGGTGTAAGTTATTTAATACCACTAAGTCTCAATTTTTTCATCATTGCAATGGCATTAATGATAACAGGGTTTTTGTATTATGTGAAATTATGTTTGTGTATTAGATGATACAAAATGGCTACTAGCAGGTCCTGAGATCATATGCATGCCTATTAATGTATTCAGTGAGAGAGAAGGTATCTTGGTCCTGGCATTTCATGCACAGGTCCAGTGATGCTTGCTGACTGAGTAAACTTAGATCATTCACCTCAGCCCTGAGCCAAGCAATGAAGCCAGGGAGTGTGATTTGCTGATTGTCTTACTCCCACTCTTGGGCTACTCCTGAAATACATGGACCTCAAACTGGGAAGAAACCTTTTCCCGAAGCAAAATCAGGGAGCTCGACTACAAGAACCAGAAGTGGAACTGGGGTAGCTAAACCCATGTGTATGCACTACAGAAAAAGTAGAGGGTGAATAATTATCAAAATTCATTTCCCTTCCTGTCCCTACATCATACTAGAATCTTAGTATCTTAGTTGCTATTTCTTGCAAAAAATTTTTTTGAGACAAGTTCTCACTGTGTTGCCCAGGCTGGTCTTGAACTCCTGGATTCAAGTGATCTTCTCCCCTCAGCCTCCCAAGTAGCTGGGACTACAGCTGCATTCTACCACGCCTGCATCTTAGTTATTATTTCTTGATGAGATGTCATGAGGGCATCCTATCCATAGGTAGAGACCCTTTTAAATGTCATCCAGCACCGCAGTAACATTTTCTATTAGTCCCCAAAGGCCCATAGCTTCCCATCCACTGGGGACTGAAGACCTAGACCCTCTGCCGTTCCCCTGCAGGACTGTTTATCAGTGGCATTTGTACCTCACACACACATATTCAACTTTTAAGGAACAGTTTCACCACCGGGAAAGGGGATTTATGGGAACAAACATCAAACCCAGTAAGAAATTCAGAGGTACTGAGATTTAATACTCGACTCAGCTTGACTTACTTAAAGCTGCTTTTTACTTGTTTCCTTCATCTATCCTCCAGATACACCTGATCCACTCAAAACATAAACTCCTTTAACACCAGAGGCTGTGCTTTATAAGATGCTTTAGTGTATTTACCCAGCTCCTGCTATGGAGCTAGGTACCCTGTAGATGCTATAAATATTCGTGGGTAAGAATAATTCTATAGGGTCATAGTAAGCAAATTACCATTATATATCACTGTTTACAATGTTCTATTCTTTCAAGATCATTTAAAAATGTTATTTGGAAGAGCTGTGGCAAAGGGTATAAATTCTATTTAAAGAGGTAGGTATTTACTCTTATCCTTAAAAGGTAATTTTAAGCAATCTGAAACAAATTAAGTTTCCGCCAGTTTCGGGCTTCCAGGGGAGTAAGAAAGGGCGGTTGCCAGGGAAATCTTCTCCTGACTGGGAAGCAACAATCACGCTGAGGGATCTGCACATTGCATAATTGTAATTTTCCTATTCTTGCTCTTTTTTTTTTTTTTTTTCTGTTTTTGCTATGAGAAGAGCAAGCTAAAAAGGCTAAAGGGACATTTAAGCCAAGTCGCATTTGTCAAGGTGAAAGCTGTGTGGAGCAGAAAAGCAGTTCTCCCAGCTGCAAAGAAGATGCAAAGAAATCGAGTGAGTAGGGAATCTGAGAGCCCACTAAAAGTGCTTAGAAGGCCAACACATTACAGCCATTTCTCTAAAAAGTTGTAGGCAGGAACCTAAAGTCCAGGGTGGAGCTTTCTTACAAATGCTAACACACTGTTGGGATGCTTCAAGGATCCCAAAGCCATCCTTAAAGGTGTGGCTGTCCTGCAAGTTTTCTAATCACCCACCCCACACTCCAAATTGTTCATTTCTGTTTAAGCCGCAACTGCAAATAATACTTGTTAAGGGAGCCTTGGACCAGGAAACAACAACACTGTTTCATTTCAGAATTAAGTATTATTTTGAATCCTGAACATTCATGCTTATTTTAATGGTTACATTTCATTTTAAAAAACCAGTAGTGTTGAATGGGAGTATGCACCCCATTCTTCTTCTTTTTTTTTTTTTTTTTTTTGAGATGGAGTCTCACTCCAATTTTTGTATCTTTAGTAGAGACGGGGTTTCAACATCTTGGCCAGGCTGGTCTCGAACTCCTGACCATGTGATCCACCCGCCTCGGCCTCCCAAAGTGCTGGGATTACAGGCGTGAGCCACCGCACCCAGCCCTTTTTTTTTTTTTTTTTTTGATTCATTCACTTAATCATCAAGGATTTATCAGAGGCAAAGTGATATTATGAAAAGCTTCGGTGTCAAACAAATGCACATTTCTACCAATTATTATGACCTTGGCCAAGTCATTTCATCTCTTTTTTCTTCTTAACACAGAGTGTCACTCTGTCAGTCAGGCTGGAGTGTGGTGGCACGATCATAGCTCACTGCAGCCTCAAACTCTTGGGTTCAAACAATCTTCTTGTCTCAGCCTCTCAAATAGCTAGGACTATATGCATATACCACCACACCAGCTACATTTAGAACTTTTTTTTGTAGAGATGGGGTCTTGCTACGTTGCCCAGGCTGGTCTCAAACTCCTGGAATCAAGTGATCCTCCTGCCTCAGCCTCCCAAAATATTAGGATTACAGGTGTGAGCCATTGCACTTGGCCATTTTGCCTTTTTGAATCTCAGTTTTAAAGCAGTAAAATGGAAATAGTAATGCCTATTTCGTAAAACTGCTGGAAAGATTGAAATAAAGTAACATAGGTACTGCCCCTAGCTCATTGAGATTATTCCATAATTGTCAGATTATTTCACAAATGTCAGATGCCCAACTCTCCTTTCATAATATAAATTTTTCTCCTCCTATTTACCATTCCTTTTCAAGCACAGGAAAGGCCAAACAGGTTGACCCCTAAGTCAATGTCAAGCACCCTTATTTACCTGGTTGCTGTCATTGAAATACCTTGTGCTTGGGAAGGAATCAACAACTGCTGAGGGGTAGCTGTGCAAATAGAAACCTATCACTGATGCCCACCATTCAATCACTACTTTTCCTGTTGTCTTTGTCTTTGTTTTCACCAAATCAACCAAATGCCTAAGTTCCTTCCTCCCAGTTCTTTGGTTCCTGACGAAATAGAACTTCGCTTTATGCACTCACACCCTTGAGTTCATCAGTTCTCCTCCCAAATTTCTGCAACCCAGAATAGCTCACAGAATTGCACTGGCCTGCCTTTGTATATTTTCAGGACATACGCTCCATTTCAGCTGTCCCGGCTTTCTAAGTGTCTTCATTCCTTTTGTGGCTCTCAGATTTCCCCAAATCTCACGCATTCTCATTACTCCACACCTCACCATGCAACTTCCCATCCTGAGATAATCCACTCTCAAAAAATCACGTGCACATGGCTTCATCTCACAACCATCGTCTCTCGGACCATCATTGGCACAGACAATATCTATTTAGTTATATTTTGATAACTGCAGCCCAGCCAAAGCAGGGCACTCAAGCTAGATGCACTTGGGGAGAGACTTTTAAAACTAAGTGTTCCCACATCTGATAGAGTCGTTTTTGTAATTTTTCTTTCAAGGGATTATAACCCATTATTTGTTTGTTAATTTTTTTTCAGACAGAACTTAAAACACTATGACGTTATTTTCTTAACAGAAATGTGTGCTTTGTAGTTTATCAAAAAATAACAATTGTTACTGAAAACACATATCCAAACACATATATGAATATGCTAGAAGGGGGCGGGGGAGATTCCTGAACTGTGAATGGTAGACCTCAGCTTGGGCACAGTGTCAACCTACCTACACTAGTTACTAATCTCTCTAGACCTCAGTTTCTCTATTTGACAAACTGAAGTTATTATATTTACTCTTCATGTCCTTCATGATAGTTGTAAGGATCATGAGACATTATGTGAACTTACTCTTTTTTTCCAAAATCATGACATGATAAACGTAATTGTTATTAATTTGTTCACTACGAAATATGAACATTGACAATTACGGCCAGGTGTGGTGGCTCATGCCTATAATCCCAGCACTTTGGGAGGCAGAGGCGGGTGGACCACGTGGGGTCAAGAGTTCAAGACCAGCCTGGCCAACATGGCAAAACGCTGTCTCTATTAAAAACACAAAAATTAGCTGGGTGTGGTGGTGCACACCTGTAATCCCAACGTACTTAGAGAATCACTTGATCCCATGAGGCAGAGGTTGCAGTGAGCCAAGATCGTGCCACTGCACTCCAGCCTGGGCGACAGAAAAAGACTCCGTCTCAAAAAAAAAAAAAAGTTTGACAATTACTCTCCCGGAATAAATCCACTTCTTGTTTTTTCTTTCATACATATTTTTAAAGGGTTTTCAATTGATTCTAAGGGCCATAGTTTCCACATTTTAGCATTTTGGATATTGGGGTACATCATATATTCTGTGGAGTGTCAGAATGTAGTGATGATGTTTATTTCTTTCTTAGTGGCACAAAAAATACTGGGACAATTGCATTAGTATCTTAGATTCAGGAAAATGTTGTATTTTATCTTAGAGGAAAGCAGAAGGACAGTAAAAGTAAGAGCATCTTGTTTATTCCAAATGGCAACTTTATTAACTAAGAGGGGTTAGGACCCCCAGAAAAATCCACTAAGTGTTCAAAACAATCAGAATAGAAGTTATTACCTTGAATCATACAATCTCTAAATGTTCTCTGTTAGAAAGATTTTCAAAGGACTCCTAACTTACGATAGCTTTAGCTCCCAGACCTCCCAGAACTAGTGCAATTCTTTCAACTGAGTTTAGGAAAACCTAAAGTGGGGTAAAATGGCAGCACCAAAAGATAGTCCACTTCCAAAGGTCCTAGCAAAGAGACAAATACCTTTTTCTGCCTATGGGCCAACTTAGGAGAACCATTTTCTTACCATAAAAGAAATTCATATAATTTTGCAGATGATTTTATATATAGTCCAGTTGCATTTATATTCTTATACTAGAATATATAGTACATATAAATATGGCAGCCTTCTAAAATGCCACTGCTTTTAATCTCCAAGATTTTTGTCATTGACCATATACCTTAAAAGTAGCCAAGAAGAAAGCCAGGTGTGGTAGCAGGTGCTGGCAGTCCGGCTATTCAGGAGACTGGAGTGACAGGATCACTTGAGCCCAGGAGTTTGAGGAGCAATCTGGGTAACAGAGCGAGACCTCATCTCTACAAAAATTTAAAAGAACCAAATGGAAGTGGAGAGAGACTACTTTTGCACATTACCTCATTTCATCCACACATAATTCTATGGCACAGGAAACAGAGGCACAGGTAAGTTAATTAACTCACCCAAGGATGTACCGAGTAATTTACCCAGCAAAAATTCAAAACTGGAACTCAAGCCTGGGCAGTTTAATTGCAGAGACCACCCTCTAACCCTTTGGCAATATGGCTTCCCGTGATTTCAGGAAGCTTATGGAGTAGTTGGAGAGATGAAACAAAGACAAAGAACAAGCGGTGTCCATAAAACACCATTTTATGATTATTTAAGTACTCAGGATAATCATGTGGACCTAGGGTTAGCATACTTTCTCTGAGTCACATTGTCTCCATCACTACTATAAAGCTCTGCCCTTGTAGCTCAAAGTCAGCCATCGATAACACCAAATGAATGGACATACTGTGTACCAATAAAACCTTAATAGATGATGAAACAGATTTACTCTGCAAGCTATATTCTGCTGACCCCGTATATAGATGGTACATACTATAAATTTCATAAAGGAAAAGATTAATTTAGGGTGAAGCAGTTGGAGGGAGTTTTGGGAGAGCAGATTCAACTTTAAGGAAGACTTGAGATAGCTTGAAATGAGCTATGTGACCTGAACCCCTTGTTTCTCTTCATGTCACTTCTCTCTTGCTCAATGCTCTCTGACCAGGCTGGCATTTTCATTCCTAGGGCTGGGATTACTCCAATCTTTTTCTTACTCTAGATACCTTGCAGGGGACAATCCTTCTGCCTGGAATCTCTTCCCCTAGATCCTTCCAAGGCCGGCTCTTCTGGTCATCAGATCTCTCAGATGTTACTTCTTTGGGGGGCTTCACTGAAGGACAAGTTAAAGCAGCCCGCCTCCAGCTACCCTGACACTTCACCTCATCTTATTTCCTCATAGCATTTATGCTTTCTGAAATTATCTTCTTCATTTATCAGGTGCTTGTCTATTGTCAGTCTCTTCTAGTTCTCCTTCTAGAAATAAATTACATGGAATGAGACCAACATTTGTATTATCCAGTGGTGTATATTCCCAGCACTAAAACCATGGCTGAAATAAATAATTAAAAAAAAATACCTGCAGAAGTAAAGGAATAAGGAAGGGAGGCAGGAAGAGAGACAGAAAATATGAGCATGCCCCATTAGGTGGTGTGTTATTTTCTCCTGTTCTATGATTTTAGAGACTATCATCTTCATTAGAATGGCCCACCCTTTGGTGCCCATGACATCGTTTCAATTCAGAAAGCATCCTCATCCTGGCTGGACACAGTCACTCATGCCTGTAATTCCAGCATTTTGGGAGGCCGAGGTGGGAGGATCACTTGAGGTCAGGAGTTCAAGACCAGCCTGACCAACGTGGCAAAACTCTGTTTCTATAACAATGCAAAAATTAGCTGGATGTGGTGCCACAGGCCTGTAATCCCAGCTACTCAGGAGACTGAGGCAGGAGAATCACTTGAACTCGGGAAGTGGAGGTTGCAGTGAGCCCAGATCACGCCACTGCACTCCAGCCCAAGTAGCAGAGCAATACCCTGTCTCAAAAAAAGGAAAAGCATCCTTATCCTTATCCTATTATTAGAGGATGTTAGCACTTGATTATGGCCATTTCTTAGTCAAGGGCAAGTCTTCTGGTTTTCTGAATGATGACATGTGGTTTAAGTTACAAATGGGCTATCAATGAAATAGAAATCCTCATTTTGTTTTATCAAAAATTAAGATCTCTGTTGGAATGCTAATGCTTAAACATCGTAATTAAAAAGCAATTAATCCTTTTTTCTCATCCATAACTACTATAAAATCTAAAGTGTATTAGATTGCTTTTGTTATTATTTGTTTATGTTTGTTGGGTCCAACCCCCTCCTAAGCTGGTACACACAAGCAGGGCATCCTACCAGCCTGAAATCAATGAAGACCTGCCCTCTTTGTCTCTGCTCCAGTTTTCCTTTCTACCAAGACTTCCAGCTCCTGAAACTACCAACACAATAATAATGCAGGCTTTTCTGAGACAGCTGCAAGGTTATCTTTTTCTTTGGATTTTCCTAAATCTTTTCTCTGGGTGCAGCTGAAATGGAAAGACACAGCAGCCTCTGCCCAGCTCACAGTAGCAGCTGAAGTCATGTAATTCCTCTTTCTTTCCAATCAAAAGGGAATAACATTTCACTCTTTGGGCCTGGTATGGTTACCGATTTATATGCTTTCTTCTAAAATTATCTACCTAAGCAATGTCTCCCTTTTGCTTTAACGCTTAAGAAACAAAATATTCAAACTGACTTGATTGTATCAATGTTAATGACCCTTACAGTTCAGCAATTGTATTTTTCTTCTTCAAGATCTTGATTTTCTGTCTTTGCATTTTCCCTAAAACCAATTTCTGTATTATTTTACATGTAATCTTGTTGTATGCTACCTTTAGGTATACACATAATGTATTACTATTTCAAATTCCACTCCAATGGAAGTCACTTCCACACAACTTCTTAGCTGCTATCATTTGAAAAGTATGATTAATTGAAAGATATACAATTTAAATACTTCTCAGCTGGTTCCCTAAACAATTACAGACAGTTTCTAGTACAAGCCCAAATTTCTACCATAAACTAACTTTGAAAAAAAATACCTGAACAAAATTTGTCGTGTTTTGTTGCATAAGCCATATGAGCTAATCAGTTTGTCATTAGTCTCTGACATATTCCAGAGAGCAGTGCTTATGAACTTCACATGAGTATTGAGAAACAGCAAGTGTGGGGTGCATCATCTATAACCCTCAGCTGTACCAAGTTAATTTTTTAAATATAATTACTAAGCCTATACGAGGCTCTGAACATGATCATATCTAGGCAGTGAGTCACCTGCCAATGCAAGGAAAACAAGACTGTTCTCAGCATTTATAATTTCCTGAGAAATCTTTGTTGCTGTGGTGATTTTGATGCTTTTACCTAAAAAAGTAAAAACATTACATTGTTACTAGCATAATTAATAAATGGCAAGTGTATGAAATGTGATGAGCACAAAGGTATCCCGCTGTAATTGCTCAGTTCTGCAGGCGCCATAAAGCACAGCCTAGAAAGACAAGCAGCATCCAACAGTGGTCAACACAGGGCCCTAGGAACTGCCCTGTCGAAACTCAGCCCCTTCTTAGCTGTAATTCTGGGCGAGTTACATAACTTCAGTGTCCTCATTTGTAAAATGAGAATAATAATAATACCACCTGTCCGCTGTGTGGATCAAATGAGCTGACATTTATTAAGCACTTAGAACAGTGCCTGCACACAGGAGCACAATATAAGAATGTATTACATAAAATGAACATGCTGCAGGGTGATGCTTCGTCTTGGTTAGTACTTTTCAGAATTAGAACCTGCAAACCACTGTTTTCAAGTCCATGAATAGTGGCATCTCTTCAGTCTGAAGTTCTTAGTGAATGGAATCAGTTCTTCAATCTAAAGTGTGTAACGTATAATTTGCAAGTTATACAGGTAAATTAACAATTAAAAAGGAAAGAATTATGCTTTTTTAGTAGAACATCTTTTCTCACTTCCTTAGAACCTATAATATTTAGAAATCTATGTCTGATATGTGTGTGTTATTGTGGAGAATTTTCTTAACACTTTAGATTTCAACATGATATAATATTAATCACAAAATTTTAATTAATATAATTTTGATCCTAGGAGTTAAACATTTTGAACCCTGGGGCTGCCGTTTTAGCTGTTTGTCATTTGGCAAGTTACTTACCTTCTCTGAGCTTCTGCTTCTCACCTGAGAAAAACAGAAAAATATGCACAGGTTGTTGTAATGATGAAATGACATCTTGTTGGCAAATGTTTTTTTCTGCAGAGTTAAATGTTAATAATGCAGTACCATGTTATTTTAATGGATAAGCAGTAAATTGTTAACATCAAAATATTGAAAGCCTTTTTATTTTCTCATTGCAAACCTGGCCAATTCCGGGGAGCCTTTCCTGGATCCTCCTTTGCCATCACCACTACCGCTAACTCGTTTCTCTTCTCATCTCTGTTATGTATGTTGAGAGCAAGAACCAGCCTGCCCCTTTTTCGGTCTCTTTTACTTAAGCCTTGTGCAGTGCTCTGTGCACTGTAGGATGTTTGCTATGTTACTTCTTAATGGATAAAAAGAATGGCTACTATGCATTTTTTTTTCACCAAATGAAAAAGAAATGAGATCTAGGTTGAGTTCATGTTGAAGTGGAAAATCTAAGAGGAACTTAATAGAAAGTCATGAAGACGGCCTCTAAAATGTAGTGCAATATTCTGCTAAACTCAGAAAAAAATTATTGTAGAAAGAAAAAAGAGCAGTGCACTAACATTATTTTATTGTGGTACCCTCAGTTAGTGGCTTAGCATAGGATCCAGCAAAGCAAAAGGAAAGGAACAATTCAGACAAGTAGCAGCTCTACCAGGTAAGTCGAGCAACCAGAAGGCCAAAAGGGGAGAAGCTTGCAAGAGGTGTTATTTGTATGTGTGTATGTGCATGGTTATGCAGAGGCCAACAAAAATCAAAAGCAAGAAAGTGCCATTATCTTCCATGAGGAGATCATTGGAAACCTTTAGAGAGTGCTTTAAGCAGATCTATGGAAGCTGAATCCAAATGAAGAAAGATTCAGAAAGAATGAGTGATTGGGGAGTAAATGCAGCTGGTGGAGACCACTGGTTTAGGAAGAAGAGAGACTGAATATGAGATGGTAAAGCTGAAAGGCTCAAGGAAGGCATAAATCAATCAAAAAATGTTCCCGAATCTTAAATGACAATTGAAAACAAATCACTGAAAAGCTCAAATGAAATTGCTCTCCTTTCCAACGCCATTCTTACACCTGACTCAGCTGTCATCAGCATGAGAAAACTGAGACGCACAAATGAATCAAAGCCAATGGTTTTAATTTTTCCTAATACATGAGTCATGTTAAAGATTGAGAGACGTGGACTTATATGTCTTCGAAATATTTCTGAGCCCATTAGAATAAAATATTGTTATTGAAAGGCTAACATCTAAAGTTTCAGATAATTATACTACCAATATCCAGCATCATACCAAAAAAAGAAAACACTAGGTCTTATTTATACATTTTAAAATAACTAAGAGGATAATTGGAATGTTAATAACACAAAGAAATGACAAATGTTTGAAGTGATGGATACCCCATTTACCCTGATGTGATTATTACGCATTGTATATCTGCATCAAAATAGCTCACGTACTCCGTAAATATATACACTTACTATGTACTCATAAAAATTAGCAATGTTAAATTTTAAAAAAGGAAAAAGAAAAGAAAAAGGTAAGATTTTATAAAAAGTGATCTATCTGTTTTCTATCTGAACAGGTTCCTCAAGACGAATGGACAGGGTACACCCCTCGAGGTAAAGATGATGAAATTCCCTGCCGAAGAATGCGGAGTGGCAGTTACATCAAGGCCATGGGGGATGAAGACAGTGGAGACTCAGACACAAGCCCCAAGCCTTCTCCCAAAGTTGCTGCGCGGAGAGAAAGCTATCTCAAGGCTACTCAGCCATCCCTTACAGAACTCACCACACTCAAGTAAGTAGTCCTAACCCTGCACTTCCCATAGTCCAGGTGCTTGTATTATCACCGAGGCTCAGATGCTGTGGCTCCTAGAGTAAGCGGGGCAGAAACGTCCTACAGGTGGAGCAGTGCAGTGCATTCATTGTGACTTTAGATCTGACATCTGTACCCCAGTGCCTTTGAGGAGAGGGGCAACAGATGTGCTTATGAGGAATTCAGCTTATGATAAGAAGCAGAAACAATCCAGTCTTTTCAGAAGCCATGCTGGATTGTTTCAAATCCAGCATAGCTTCTGAAAAGAATTAAAATTTCTGGTCAATGAGAATACACATGTATCCCAATCCTTGAACATTTGCTCAGGCACAAAGTGCACACAAGAACTTTTTCTTAAGACTCTTGAATTTTTCAGATAATTGAGTAACGTAATATTTACGAGGAGATTTTCTTAGAGAAGCTTATAGAACGTGGCAATGCTCGAAAATTGGATATGTGAAGGTTCTTGACGTACATTTTTAAACTTGGGCACTCAATAACGGATTACAGTTTGAAAGCCTTAAAAATGTTTTGTTTTGAAAAACGTTAAATACAGTCATACAGCATTTAATGATGGGGTTACATACTGAGAAATGCATTATTAAGCTATTTCACTGTGCAAACATCATAGAGTACCCTTACATAAACCTAGATGTCTAGCCCACTACACACTTAGGCTATACGGTGTGGCCTATTGCTCCTAAGCTGCAAACCTATACAGCAAATTGCTGTACTGAATGCTGTGGGCAGCTCTCACACAAGGGTATTTGTTTATCTAAATATATCCGAATATAGAAAACTACAGTAAAAATACATTATTATAATCTTATGGGACCACTGTATTATATGCATCATTAACTGAAATGTTGTTTTGCAGCTTATGACTGTAGTCTTTAATTGTATTTGTGCCATTTGTAAACAAAGAACGGCGCTACACGAAACCACTGAAACTGATTATTTTAAGCAAGACCTGATTTAATTCTAAATGCTGTTTATAGAGAGTAAATTCTTTAGAATCTTGGAATGTAGAAATAGAATTCCGTTTGGACCTGGAAAATATATTACAGATAATTAGTATTTTTAAGTGCCTTTGATTTCATATTTTGATGAAATAAACATTACTATTCATGAATTTATATTATGTTGCTAAATAAAATATTAAAAGACAAAATAAATAAAACAAAAAATCAAAGCAGTTAGTAATAATAATCAAACCAATTATTAATCAAGAGCACTGAAAAGCAGCTGACTGTTGTGTGATGGGAATTTATTTAAATAGCAGAGTATGTTGTATTTTAAAGAATCAGACAGAGACAGCCTCTCGTGAATGATTTTTCAAGGGTTCGTGTGGAATGATTCTGGATCATTTTAATCAAAAATTAATAACAATGCATCAGTAAATTAAACCAAGAAAAAAAACCCTCTTCTTTCTTTCTTTGGCTTCCAGTTGCCCTTCCTCTTTGCCTTTATTACTACCTGTGTTCATTTTCAAGAATTGTCAGAACAAAGTACCACGAACTTGGTGGCTTGATTAGATCTACAAAGACCTTGTTTCCAAATATGGTAACATTCACAGATAGTAGGAATTAGGACTTCAATATAGCTATTTGGAGAATAGAATTCAACCCAAAACATTGCCACATGAGGTAAAAAAAATAATGATCATGGAAATAAAAAATAGAAACAAGTCTTCATTGTACTTTGGCACACCTAGCAGAAGCTCAGAAAATTAAATGAAACAAACTGGATTTGTAATAAAGCCAGTGAACCAAGGTGATATAAAATGAGGGAGGCCAAGGACCCTTCTGAAAAAATACCTTCTATGGACCTTAAAATATCTCCCCACTATACACAATGCTAGGTAGTCATGGCCGTGGGATTAACATCTTCCAGAAGATGCAAGAAAAGGACTGCAGAAGCAAGAAAGTCACTTAAACCAGCAACCTCCAGAGTCCCTTCCACCTCCTGAGTATCCCGTTAGGTTGTCATGAGGTTGCAATGGTCATATTCGCTGAGTCTTTGGGTCTTGGGTGATAAGATACAGGAATTGCTCTTGTCCACAGCAATACCCAGGTAAGAGGAGAACAGAAAGACGCAGAGCCTTGAGGAAGAGAAGCATAGTGCTCTGAGGAGACTGAGGACAGGGTAGCGGGCAGGGGCTGAAATCAACGTCACAATTGTGCCAGGGCTACTCTCCAAGCTTCATGATGTGGAAGATCACTCTGAAGTCACTGAAACTCTTTCTTTCTCATTTGCCTTCTTAACAATATGACCCTCCTCTAATATCCTGGACCATATTTTTATGCCCACCGTGTATTTCTTTTACTGCTCAGACATTTTCAGAGCAGAAAGAGGCAAACATGCAGATGACTGGTAGGCTGATGGGAGAGGGTCAGCTCATTCAGACGGTGAAATTGTTGAACCGGATTTGAGTTAGTGATTGTTATTTCCTCCCTCCATACTTACGGAGATTCAAAATGGTGATAAATAGACAGGAGGACACCTACTAAACTGAAAACATTTTACTTGGGATGGAGTTTCCCCAAACCATCTCTGTTGTCTCCTCTTCTTTGGCAGGAAAGAGAACTTTTTTTCCCTGTGTTTATGTAAGATGGATAATGTGCCAACATCATAACAAGGTTTGAAGGAAGCCCAGCTCATATATTAGCGTGAAAACTCAATCATCATGATTACTATCCACCAAAGGATCACAAGAGAACCTTCGACAACCATCCAAACATATCTCCCCTCCCTGGGCTATTGTCACATCCCGTAGAATCATTTCTCATAGTTCTACTTACCTCCATTCGTTTCACACTCACTATTTTATGAGTTCCCTTTGTCATTACAGTCTATGCATTAATCCTCCATCATTTTCAGCTGTATACCATTGTTAGTAACCTCTAGTTGAACCAGATTGGCCAGGCACAGTGGCTTACACCTGTAATCCCAGCACTTTGGGAGGCTGAGGTGGGCAGATTGCTTGGGCCTAGGAGCTCGAGATCAGCCTGGGCAACATGGCAAAACCCCATCTCTACAAAAAATACAAAAATTAGCTGGATGTGGTGGTGCGCACCTGTAGTCCCAGCTACTTGGGAGGCTGAAGTGGGAGGATCACTTGAACCCAGGAAGTTGAGGCCGCAGTGAGCCATGATTGAGTCACTGCACCCCAGCCTGGGCAACAGAGAGAGACCTGTCTCAAAATTAATTAATTAATTTATAGTTTAACCAGATTGAAAGGGATACAAAAGAAAAAAAAGGAAAATACACTATGGAGGCTAAAATTCAGACATGACATGACTCATTATCAATTCTGTCTTTCATTCCTTGATGTTTTGACTGCAGATCATTATTTTTCTAGAAGTTTGAAGGACTCAGTCAGTCCCTTATGAGAAAAAAGATCCCCATATCCTGAAATTCTAGTTCCTCAAAAAAGAAAACTATATTTATGTTCCTACTTCTTTGACATTTAAGTCGATTTTTTTTTCCTCCTTCCTCCTCAGCAATTCACAGCTTTAGGGATGAATCATAGCCCTGAACCAAGATAACTAAAATTAGGCAAGTGAGATTGGGGCAACATTTTGTTTGAGGTTTTCAACTCCCATCTTCTCTCAGAAATGTTGGAGAGAAGGCACTCCTACACTTTCGTACATTGTTTTTCTCTTTTCTATTTTCCAAAGGCATCTTGAGGGTTTATTTATGTGGGTGGTTTTCATCAGCTGCTTAGTGTTAGTTACTGTGTCCTTAAACATATAAGGCCTAAGGTCAGTTAAACATTCTGGTGTTAGCAGTAGTTTTGAGACAATGAAGTCCATCTTTGGGCCGGCAGAACCCCTCCTATAAGCTACTCTTGGAAAACTATTATTTTGGTCACTCTCTTCTCTTATTTCACAGCTGTTAACAAATCACTCCACCTCATCACTAGCTTCTCTTTCTTTCTTACTTTTGAGCTAACAATAACTTTGAAAAGGCATATCGCCCAAGAATATTAGTATTTTCAAAATAACGCCTTTGACTGTTTAACAGTAAATTTCCAGGCAAGTAGAGGAGACATTTAGGGGCCAGAGTTCCTTCAAAGTGTGTCGTTGCAGCCTGGTACTGATGAAGAACTTAAGTCTCTTACTTGGAGCTGCTATTTATTCTAGAACTGAGACTACTGCCTGCTACCATGATTAGTTAAAACTAAGTCCAAATCCCATCTGGGACTTGTATTCAATACACTGCAGGAAGAATGTTTTAAAAATTGTACTAAGTGAGGTGTCATTTAAAAGATTCTGAAGTTAAATTCAAATATCTATAAATCCTACCTGAATAATATTTTAAACTTGAATAATACTTTAAAGTGTCTTAATACTTCATCTCTTTATCCAAGCACTAAGAAAAATTATTCCTCTGGAAGAATTAGTCAGTCTTTAACATTACAGACTTTGAAACTCCTCTGAAATTGGGGAGAAGGATCCCAGCCTGTTGCAAGAGAGACAGTCAGAGCTCCTAGCAATTTTTATGAAGTGTCTAACAAAAGGCTTCAGGAAGATTTATTTTCAATTCTAAATGCCTCAAAGGCAAATAGTTTTTTATTTTCAGGATGGTTCATCCTCTTCATCTTCATTTTTCCCCCTGGCCCTGAACCTTTTGTTTTTGTTTTAGATAAATTGGAAAATTTTAAATTTAAAATTTGAAAAATACTAAATAGCTGTGTGCCTTTTGGCAACTAGACTAATGTCTCTGAACCTCCTCATAAATGAGAGTCTCAGTTTCTTAGCATGGATGGCACCACTTAGGTGGCTCCCCTTACAACTCCTCCCACCCCCAAGCCTGTGGGAGACAGCAATAGCCAGTCCCAGCACTGATGGATCCCATCACCCTACCCATTGAGAGCAGACTGAGCCCCTGAACCAGTCTCAATGCAGTGCTCCAGCTACCGTGATTCATCAACCTAATATGCCCACAGGTGCTATCCTTAGTCAACATGAAATGTCTCCCAGGAACCTTTCAGGGCTGACGTGTATAATTGTAAGAACGAGGCACGATAGAGTGGCGGTTCACTGTTTAAAGACAAAAGGAAGTAGTATTAGTAAAGAAAATAATTTGAGAAGAGGTAGATGGAGTGTTCTTCAACTTTAACCCTGGGTATTTTAAATGCATCGATTTCTACGTGAGGAACACAAAACCATAGCCTCTTGCTGGAGTCTCTTTTGTTATTGTTTATCTTGCATGTTTTTTTCCCCTTTTTCCTCCAGGACACACTGTGTCCTTGCCTGTTCCTCACGTCATACATGCCCCTCCTACCTACCTACTGCTCCTTGTTCTCCTTTCCTTGCTAGAGAAAGGGAGAGATGGGATGAAGATGGGAGCATCGCTATTTTTCTTCAAAGATGTGAACTGCATTGTGAACATAGCAGTTTGTATCATCCCATCTCTAAGTAGTGTGAAATGTCTCTGTTTTGCCTAAATGCTTTTTCATTCCTCTCCTACCTATTCCTTCTTATCATTGTAATGTATAATAGCAATGCTCCTCACAAAACAGGGAGAACAAGAAAACACAACCTGTCACTACAAAATTGTGAATTTACGTCCTCAGTGATCGGTGATATAAACTCAGGGTTGTGTCCCATTCTTCCCTGACTATAATACTTTCTTCTATTATCCTCTATCCTCCTAACTCCCACTCCCACTTTCCAAAATAATAAGAAATGCAAAACGTTTAAAACAAGGAAAGTCAGCCAGGTGCAGTGGCTCACAGCCTGTAATCCCAGCACTTCGGGAGGCCAAGGCAGGTGGATCACAAAGTCAGGAGTTCAAGACCAGCCTGGTCACGATGGTGAAACCTCATCTCTACTAAAAATACAAAAAAATCAGCCAGGCGTGGTGGGTGCACCTGTAAGCCCAGCCACTTGGGAGGCTGAGGCAGAGAATTGCTCGAACCCGGCAAGCAGAGGTTGCAGTGAGGCAAGATTGTGCCACTGCTCTCCAACCTGGTGACAGAGCTAGACTCCGGCAAAAAACAAAACTAAACAAAACAAGGAAAGTCATTCTTGCTCACAAACAAATTATCACTTGCTCATCTACAAATTATCTAAATACCTTTCAAATCTTTGTTAGAAATAAGCTTGATTAAAAAAAAAAATACAAGCAATCACCTATTATATTCAGCCCCAGATCACCACTCCTAGGTTTTAAAAAAAATGTTCCTTATTGGGATATGAATGCCCTCCTCCAAATGATGTGGGCATGTGTGAGTATTATAGTCTGTACCAAATCCTGGTCTCTTGCTATATAATTACTCTTTAGAAAAGCCTGTGTTGAAAGGAAGCCTGCATAGACTGAAAAGTCTTTACAATGATCATGACTACAGAGAAGAGAGAACTCCTTGTGTGTCTTTAAAGGAGGCGAAAGAATAAAAGAAAGTCCAGATACTTTTCAAGAGGGAAGGAAAGGAAACATTTTTAAAAGAGTCAGGGACTGGGGGAGGGAGAGCATCAGGATAAATAGCTAATGCGTGCTGGGCTTAACACCTAGGTGATGGGTTGACAGGTGCAGGGAATCACCATGGCACACATTAACCTGTGGAACAAATGCACATTACCTATGCACATCCTGCACGTGTATCCCAAAGCTTAAAATAAAATAATTTCTTTTAAGTAGGAGGGATATTTACATTTTAGCCAGGTTCTCAGTGCCTGACTGCATGCTATGGGCTTTACATACATGTATTTTCTTTTGATCATCACAACTCTATGCGTGCAACTTTGTCCATTTTACAAAATGAAAAATTTGCGTCTCAGAGAGATTAAATCACCTTTTTAAGGTTACCTGTCAATCAAATGTCAGAGCTAAGATTTGAGCCCAGTGTTGAAAGCAGAAAAGATAAAAAGCTGGATGGAAAGTTGAACTTAACTAAGACTGCAATGATGAGCTATTTGAAAGATGTTTAATAATGGCGGGGAAAGGAAGATCAACTGGGTGTGGACAACTGAGAAGTGGACTCAGGAAAAAGACATTCAAAACAGATTATGAGAGTGAAGGATGGATTTGAAGGGGTGTCAGAAGCCTGCAATGAAGTGAGTTCTGAGTGGAAAGTGTAAACCTCAGACATGCAGCTGAAACAGGAAGGATCTTGAGAACATCTTGACTCAGGCTTAGCCTGGAGGGGGCAGGAAAGAAGGACCAATGACCAAAGGATCAGAGTTGCAGAAGATGCTGGCTGACAGAGAACACAGGAAGAAGGGACGGCCTCTTAGGAGCCTGGGTTCAGCTCTGTGGAGACGAATACAATGATGAATCCTGGGCCTGCATCTGTTCTGTGACTTACCGTGTGTAACCTGAACCTTCAAAGGATGGCAAACCAGGTTTGCACACTTGACAGCTGGCTTCAAGGTGCTATGTAAACAAAGCCCTAAGCAGAGACGGGAGGAGAGGAAGGCCCTGGCTAAGAGTTCTGGAAACAAAGACTCCCCACTTCCTTTAGGTAGTGCTGATTGGAGATGCTGCCCACTGTCTTTCCAGGAAGACTTCTGTTTGCAGAGAGCCTCAAAATTCCTTTGTCTTGTCTGCCCGCCACCTGCCATTTCTTCCATTTAATATCTATGCTCTTGTTAAAGTGCAGGCAACGAGGTAAAGAGAACACCCGAATTACAATCAGAAATTATATTCATGCAATCAGTCACTCACTCATTTATTCATGCAACAAACATTCAGTGCCCTTAATAATTTAAGTACTGTGTGCATCATTTACACCTTGGTTTCAGTACCTTCACTAAATGCTTTACACACACACATACGCACAAGTCTAAGAATGGCAAAAGCAGGCACTACGAAGAAGAAAGGAACCTAAAATTCAGAGGCTGGTGTTGTTAAAGTTGATAGTTTTGGTCAGAATTATTTTCTGATGAGAAAAATCTACATTACCTAGCAAGGAAAGGGTTGTGGTTTTTTGTTTTTGTTTTGTTTACAGGTTACAATTTTATAGGCATAGTTCATTATTAGCTTTATATTTTCTATATCATTTATTATTAAAGAAATTGTTCTTATGCATGCAGATGGCAGGACATTTTGCAGGAATGAAAAAGCTTCTTTAAAAGGAAGCCTAGGCGGACATATTAGGAGCTGCCTCGAATCCTTTTTAGAAGCAGGCTGGGTGTATGTCCTAAATAAATGTATCTTTGCAGAAGATGCATTTGAAATAGCAAAACCATCAACATTCCTATCTATAAACCAGGTGGAAGTGAGATCAAAACAGCAGCACAAGGAATTTAGGTTAGCTACAAGGAGGAACTTCTAAGTGCAACGTTATTAATTATCAAACCAATTAATTTGGAAATTGGTAGAGAAACCTTCCAAGGCCTCTTTTGAAACAAGCCGAGTTATATTTCTCTGAGACCTTTGATAATTCTGCTTCAGCAAGACAGACAAAATATCCATATAAGATCTTTCCAGCCTAAGGGGTCTAAGATTCAGCATAAGATCTGCAGCACCATCTGATTATGTGCATTGATCTTGTATGTTCAAGCTAAGCATGCAGGAAGAAGAGATCTCAAGGCACCCACATGATGCCGTACTCCCTAAATATATCACTTCTCTTCCTGATCCTTCTCTTTCTGTCAGTGGAATGACCATTTTTTAAATACAGTCTCGAAACTTTGCAACTTACCTCTTACCTCTTCCAGCTTTAGGGCTTTACTGTTTTTCACCTGAGTGTTTGCAATAGACCAATTTGTCTTGCTGCCCCAAGCTCTCTGCTCCAGCTCCTTCTCTAGACTTTCTACTAGGTTACTGAAAAGTTATCTCTGAATCCCATTTTGTCTAGGCACAAAGTCCCAAATGGATCATTCAAAAGTGTCACAGTAAGACTCCATTTTTCCTTCGGGATCTTCTTTCTTGCTATTCCCTTACAAGCACAGAACACTTGTATGGGAAGTAACACCAAGCCACTTCAACAAGCCACTGATGTTTCAAGGGTAATTATGCAGATTCAAGAAAGTGTAGTGTGTGTAGCACACTTAGCACAGTCCCTGGCACACAGTAGTTCCTTCATATATGTTAGCTATCACCATCATTATTTTCGGTTTTGGCCACCTACTATGTGCGAAGCATTGGGATACATTATAGTGGTCAGGATTCCCAGTTCAACAGAACTTACAATCTAATGGGGGAGAAGATGAGAAGAAAGTCTCCATTCTTTTAAATCTTCCTCTCAAATTTAACCTATGGCTGTCAGCCGTTATTTCTTCCTTCTAAGAATTTCGGAAGCTTGTGTTAGCATTTCTCAAGGAAATGTAGTCTTCTTAAGCACTGGTCTATTTTCTCTGTCCCTTGTGTGGAAGGAGATTCAATGCTACCTGAAAGAATGTTTTTGAAGCAGTTGGCACAGAGCCTTATCCCAGAGGGGCTGTTGAACAAATGCTAATGCAACATTACACAATCCCTCTATGCCTAACGTTCCCTGAATAGTACCCTCCATGAGCAGCTTTAACACGCGGTGGTGGAGTTGCGTTGCCGTCTCACATCTGTCCGGCATCCTTTGACTGTGTCTGTGCTCTCTCCGATTCTTCCCCTACCCTCTGCTTCTGAATCTGTAGTTCTCTGAAAAACTCCCTGTTCCTTCTCAACCCTGCTTTGCATTGCCAGCCCACCTGGAGGCTGGGAGCTCAGTCTGGCAGGTACACATTGACATGTTAAAAATATCCACGCAGCCGTCCCTAGTATTGTTATCCACTTTGAACATTAGCATATTCCCTTCAGTTCATCTGGGGAATCCCAGTTCTTTCTGGTTCTATGAGGGGCCAGGGAGCACCAGCATTAACTAGTCCTTTTGAAATTGGGAAGGGTCCTCTTCAATGATCACATTAACTACTCCAACATTCTTTAAAAATTATTTGCGGCTGGGCGTGCTGGCCCACACCTGTAATCGCGGCACTTTGGGAGGCTAGGGCAGGTGGATCACTTGAGGCCAGGAGTTCAAGACCAGCCTGACCAACATGGCAAAACCCCATATGGACTAAAAATACAAAAATTAGCTGGGCGTGGTAGCATGCGCCTGTGATCCCAGCTACTCAAGAGGCTGAATCACTGGAACCCGGGAATCGGAGTTTGTAGTGAACCAAAATCTTGCCACTGCACTCCAGCCTGGGCAGCAGAGCCAGATTCTGTTTCAAAATATATGTATTTTGAGGTTCACTGCAACCTCCGCCTTCGTACATATATGTATATATGAACCCACAAAAACCAATGAGGAGCAAATATCATCTATCCTGATAGCTAGTTATATTTTAATTTTCTTCCAAGCCTATTTTTTAAGATAAATAATTGTAAGTAACAGTTATCAAATAGCGTTTTTAGTACATTTCATAAGATCCTCCTAATGGTGTCAGAAGAAATTTAGATTTGATTTTTAACCAACACTTTACGGATACACCAAGGCTTTCTGATGGTTGTGAGCCTCATGACGCAGAGCCTGGGTCTTCAGCTCCAGCCCTCCACTTTCCCTCCAACTTCTCCTCCCACGGACTCATGGAACTCTGAGGACTTTTCCCTGAACAATCTGGGGACTCTTTCCACCATCTGGACATAGTTCTTGACTTCCAGCTCAGAACCTTCTTTTAGTTCTTCGGACCACACCTCTTTCCCAGAAAAAGCAGAGCTGAGAGCTCTCGGAACAGATCCAGTTTACCAACTGCATATGAAATTACCACCACCTCGGCAGCATCATTCCTGTGCCAGATTTCAAGAGAGATGGACATTGCTGTGGGTACAGCGGCTGAGAAGATTGGCCTGATCCTGGGGTGTGTGCCTTCAGAGCCTGAGTTTGAAAAGCCAAGCTGGGACCACTTTCCATTATCATTGCCTTCTCCACTCAGTGCAGAGAGATTGTGTTGGAGTTTTAGAGGGAGAGAAGCTGGAGGTGAAGCTAGCTGGCAATGCTCATCTAGCCTGAGACTGCATTTCTTCACTGAAAGGAGCACCTTCACAATGCTGGGCGGGGTCCAGTCGTCCGATGAAAGCCAATGGGAGACATCTCTTCCCAACGCTATATTGAGTTTTGTCATTCTGGGAGCCTGATATTGGCCATGATGGGAAAATTTACA
>PVKP010036473.1:0-22435 GCA_004027715.1 Plecturocebus donacophilus | reverse complement strand
GCTACAGGAAAATCCTGTTAAAACATACACTTCAAAAAATTTCCAAGAGCTTTCTGAAAATAAAACACAATCCAGAGGCTATTTAGAAAGAAGGAAAATGGACTAATAATATAAAAGTGCAAAATAATATAGATTATAATCTAAAAAGCCATTTTAATTTTTTAATCTTTGTTTTTAGAGACAGGGTCTCACATTGTCACCCAGGCTGGAGTGCAGCGGCATGATCATAGCTCACTGTAGCCTCCAACTCCTGGGCTCAAGGGACCTCCTGCATCAGCCTCCTGAGGAGCTAAGACTACATGCACATGCCACCATGCCTGGCAAAAGCCATTTTTAAACTGGTATTTTGAAACTTGGAAAGTAAAATCTATCTATAGAAACAAGGTCATAAACAGTGGTAAAATTTACAAGAAGTGCCACAAATGTCTTTACTTTTTAACAGAAATTTTTTTAAAAATTCAACTTTCAGTTATAATTTACTTAAAATAAAATATACTCATTTTGCATTATCATTAAGTGTGTTTTGACAAATGCATCCAACCATGTAACCATCCCCACAATGAAAAGATAGCATTTTATTCCTTTGACTGCACAATTTTTCTGAAATTAATGCATGCTGTTGTATGTACCTGTTAATTTGTTCCTTTTTGTTGCTGAGTAGTATTTCATTTTATGGATATACTACAATTTAACCATTCACTCAGTGATGGATTCTTGGGTTGTTTCCAGTTTTGGGCTACTGTGAATAATGTTGTTATGAATATTCACATACAAGTCTTTTTTGTGGCTGTGTTTTAACTTACCTTGGGTAACTGCTAAATGGTTTTCCAAAATAATCATACTACAGTTATATCTTGGAGATATGCAGGTTCCATTCTAGACCACAGTAATAAAGCAAATATTGCAATAAAGTGAGTCACACAAATTTTTGTTTCTCAGTATACATAAAAGTTCTATTTTTATACTACACTGCATCTAGTACGTGCGCAATACCATCATATCTAAAAAATGGACATACCTTAATTTAAAAATATTATAGCCCAAAAATGTTAATAATCACTTAAGCCTTTACCAAATTGTAATCTTTTTGATGGTGCGTAGCCTTGCCTCAATGATGATGGCTGCTGACTGACCACAGTGCTGGTTACTGAAGGCTGGGGAGGGGTGGCAATTTCTTCAAATAAGACAGTTAAGTTCAAGGCATTGATTGACTTCTCCCTTCACAAAAGATTTCTCTGTAGCATGTGATGCTGTTAGATGGCATTCTACCCACAGTAGACTGTCTTTTAAAACTGGAGTCGATCTTCTCAAACCCTGTTTTATCAACTAAGTTTATGGAATATTCTAAATCCTTTGTTGTCATTTCAACAATGTTCAGAGCATCTTCACTAGGAGTAGACTGCATTTCAGAAAACCACTTTTGTTGTTCCTCCATTAAGATACAACTCCTCATCCTTTATCATTAGTTTTATCATGAGATTGTGGCAATTCAGGCCCATCTTCAGGTTCTACTTCTAACTCTAGTTCTCTTGCTATTTGTATCACATCTGCTGTACCACATCCACTACAGTCTTGGATCCCTCAAAGACATCCATGAGAGCTGGAATCAACTTCTTCCCAACATGAGTTAATATTTATATTTTGATCTCCTCCTGTGAATCATGAAGGGTCTTAATGGCATCTAGAATGATGACTCCTTTCCAGATTTTTAATCTACTTTGCCCATATCAATCAGAGGAATCACTATATATTTTATGGAAGCATTAGAAAAAAAAAATTTTTTTTGAGACAGAGTCTTGCTCGTTGCCCAGGCTGGAGTGCAACAGCACCGTCTCAGCTCACTGAAACCTCTGCTTCCTGGCTTCAAGTGATTCTCCTGCCTCAGCTTCCCGAGTAGCTGTTACAGGCACCTGCCACCACGCCCAGCTAATTTTTGTATTTTTAGTTAAGACAGAGTTTCACCATGTTGGCCAGTCTGGTCTCAAACTACTGATCTCATGATCTGCCCACCTTGGCCTCCCAAAGTGATGGGATTACAGGAATGAGCCACCGCGCCCAGGTGAAAATGTCTTTCTTAAATAATAAGACTTGAAAGTCAAATTCCTCTTTGATTCATGAACTACAGATAGATGTTTTGTTAGCAAGCATGAAAGCAGTATTAATCTCCTTGTACTATATATTTCCATCAGAGCTCTTGAGTTACCAGGTCCATTATCAATGAGCAGTAATGTTTTGGAAGGAATCTTTTTTATGAGCAATAAGTCTCAACAGTGGCTTTAAAATATTCAGTAAACCAGGTTATAAACAGATGTGCTGTCATCTGGGCTTTGTTGTTCCATTTATAAAGCCAGCATCACTCTTAAAGGCCCTAGGATTTTCAGAATGGCAAATGATCATTGGCTTCAACCTAAAGACCCCAGCTGCATTAGCCCCTAACAAGGGAGTCCGCCTGTCTTTTGAAGCCAGGCACTGACTCCTCCAGCTATGAAAGTCTTGGATGGCATCTTCTTCCAGTGGATGGTTGTTTCCTCTACAATAGAAATTTGTTGTTTAGTATAGCCACCTTCATCAATTATCTTAGATAGATCTTCTGGATAACTTGCTACAGCTTCTACAAGAGTACGTGCTGCTTCACCTTGCACTTTTATGTTATGAAGATGGCTTCTTTCCTTAAACCTCATAAACCAACTTTTACTAGCTTCCAGCTTTTCTTCTGTAGTTTTTTTCCCCTCTCTCGGCCTTCACAGAATTGAAAACAGTTAGGGCCTTGTGCTGCCTTAAGCTCTAGCTTAAGGGAGTGTTGTGGCTGGTTTGATCTTCTATTTAAAATTTCCTCCATATCAGCAATAAGGCTGTTTTGCTTTCTTATCATTCACGGGTTCACTGGCATAGCACTTTCAATTTCCGTCAAGAACTTTTCCTTTGCATTCACAACTTGGCTAATGGTTTAGCACAAATTTTTGGTCTATCTCGGCTCTCACCATGCCTTCCTCACTAAGCTTAATCATTTCTGGTTTTTTATTTAAAGTGAGAGACATGTGACTTTTCCTTTCACTTAAACACTGAGAAACCATTATTCATCAGCCTGATTTTAACATTGTTGTGTTTCAGGGAATAGGGAGGCCTGAGGAGAAGAGAGACAAGAATGGCCCGTTGGTGGAGCGGTGAGAACACACACAATATTTATTAAGTTCGCCTTCTCATATGGGCATGGTTCGTGCCACACCAAAACGATTACAAGAGTAACATCAAAGATCCCTGATCACAGATCATCATAACAGACAAAATAACAATGAAAAAGCATGGAATGTTCTGAGAATTACCAAAATGTGACACAGAGACGTGCAGTGAGCACATGCGCAGGAAAAATGGCACCGATACCCTTGCTCGATGCAGGGTTGCCACAAACCTTCCGTTTGTTAGAAAGCAAAAACCAGAAACACAATATATGTGAAGAGCAAGAGTGAAGCACAATAAAACAAAGCACTCCTGTGATTAATGGTAAAGATTAAAAGCTGACCCACAAATGTCTTTTTAATCTGCATCATGTCTGATACTATCACTACTGGTCTGATAAGGAGGAAGCCTGTAATATACGAAGCTTATTGAGAATTTCCTCTCCCTTTTTGGCAAAATCAGAAACACTTTGCCCAGTTCAAAATTCCTTTTTGACAAAGCCCCGCTTACCTCTCTTCCACTCCATTGTCTCCATAGATGCCTAGCTACTCAGAGCCTGCATATTAACCGTACTCTAAATCCCTAAGGAACCGACAGAACCTGGCCTACCCTCATTGGAAGTGTTTTTCTCCTTTCCGTGTCCGCCTTCAATCAGCACTTTCACCCCTTGACACAGTTGCTCACGTGGAAGATTAGGAAGGCAAGCTGATTAAATGGACGTTTATGCAAGGGATTAGTAACCCCTTTAAATGAAGATGCCCAAACACAAGTGCAAGAGATGGCTGTCTCCCTAATTCTACAATGCTGCTCTTCTTCCAAACTGGCTCCTGACACATATGACATGCAGCAATGCAATAAAGTGGCATGAAATAATAGCAGGTATAATAATAATGAAAAAGTATGGAATATTATAAGGAGGTGGCTGTATACTGTAAAGGGGGAAAAGATTTACTTTACCATTGTAGTGTGAGAAGCTGTGCTCAGAGTCTACGCCTACCTCGTCAAATTCTCCATCCCTCAATGTTATTTCTGCTTTTCACAGCTTCATTCCTTCTTCGATACCTCTGAACTCAAAAATGTTCAAAAAGTCCCAGGTTCTTTTCACATTAGAACCCATAGTAACGACAGCACGGTGGCGGCAAGGAGACGTCATCTGTAGAATACATATTGCCGTCTGTACTACAGTGAGCTCTCTAATCATTTTCCCTACTGGTTCCTTTAGACTTCCCCTACCAGGCACTATACAGCATTCTCAATCCTGGGAACAAATACACATATCCTTTGCTGAGGATATCCCCTCACCGTATCACTAATACCACACGTGTTCATGATGTTGCTAACGGACATTTGCCCTAGGCCTTTTATAAAAGATCAGTTTCTCAAGAATAAAAGCAATTTGGCTATCAAAACAAGTCTGTTGTTAATACATTTCGAGGCTAATACTATGATTAGTTGGCCAGTTCACACTAGGGCATGGAAGAAAAACAAAATCAGTGCCTTGGATACACCAATGACACAGCGTTGTTTGTCTTCTGCTATCTCAACTCATGGGCATAAAGTTACCCAGAGAGCTGACGTATCAGCTAAGAACTGGACAGAACAGTTCTGGCCTATGCAATCATCTTAGGATGTTAGTGGAACACACAGTTTCGAGTGTATTACAATGGTCTCAACTAAACAATATAAAGTGAATGTACCGTAAGAGTCCAATTTAACGTGGTGGTTTTGATCTTGCTGCGGGTTACATTTGCTCATCTCCTTCACAATGTAAAATAAAACTGGTGCCCACTTCGGCATCTCGGCATTTCTTATCATACTCTCTGGCTATTTACTCTGAAGCTTGAAACCAGCTCCTGTCATCAGAGAACAGAAAAGCCACAAAACCCCTCTAATCAATTCCTTGTTGTGCAGGCTCTAAGGCAGCCCAATCCTAATAGGCACTTGAGAGACAATCACTGTCTTGAATTTCTGGAATTACTTTGGTCATCTTGAACGACCACTCTATTGGACTGCCATTTCCTTTCCCTGTTTGATGCTTACTGAACCTTTAGAGCTGTATGAAAAGAGGTTGAACCAGCATGAAAAACAAAAAGAGAGAGAGTATCAGTTGTTTCAATCACCCAGCACTGCACTGAGGTCTTGGCACCCTGTGATTTGGCAGTACTGCAGCACCCAGAGAACTCATTACCATCACTCCAGGAAATGAAACCAAAACTCAGTTCATATAACTTTCCCCATCACCAATCACCCAGGCTTCAAAGATGTTCTATTCTTTATACCAAACCCCTAAGAAGGGGAGGTTATTTTAGTCAATTCCCAGTCTTCGTGAAGATTTCTTTCCACAGAAATGAATGCTTTGCAATGCTAAGCAGATTTTTACACTGAAAACTGTTCTAACATCTCGTCATCAAAATGACAGAGCCACTGCATCTTTGACACAGTGTCGTTCTGGAACTGAATTGTTGAGATGAATCAGCAATGAACTGTCTTATAAAACAGCTAACATGACATGAGATGTATTAATGGGAACAAGGCATGTAAAGACTGTGAAGTAATCTCTTTACCATAATCTAGGCAGTAGTGGCATTTATACTTGAATACTATATTAAGTCTGAGGTTTCCATTTTTAAGATATATGAACAAACTGGAATAAGCCCGAGGGCTTACATTTAGAGAAATATCTGTTCCTAAATGGGGAAGAAAATTTTACAACTACAATTGTCCTCAAACCCCCAAAAAGGGAGAGAAAAAAAGAGAGTATCTTCTGAGCACATGCTATAGTCTTAGTACTCCTTATGCGACTATTAAATCTCTAATACAACCCTAAAGAGCAGGTCTCATGTTGTTTGTCAGATGTGTAAACCAAGGCTCAGAGAGATTATTGAGTTTGCTCAGGGACACTGAGCTGAGATTCCTCAACCCTTTCTCCCACTCAGACTTCACTCTTAACAATATCCAACTGCTACGAGGCACTGTGACTCCGTAGATCCAAAACGGAATTCACTCCCATTTACTCTACATTTTAAATTGTATAATACATTAAACATAAAATAAATATTTAAGTATTTCCTTGAAAGAAGTCAGTTTGTGAAAGTTTAAAAAACAGTAATGGTAATGGTAAGTTATTGCTTATGTGTTTTCTCTTTTCTCTTTGTTTTGTTGTTGTTGAAACAAAGAACTATTTCGGAAAGTCTGGTGGCCTACTGACAACATCAAAGACGCTAAGGTTTGAAAGAGTCAAACAAACATTTCAATGTAAACTTGAAACAGTAACTGGATTATCAGCATATCAGAAAAAAAATGTGCCAATTATCAACCAACAACTTGGCTAAGGTTCAGTTGTGGGGACACTAATCAGTTCACTGAGCATAATGTCACATCACCCTTCCAAAGCTGGTGCCAGGACTGCTTGGGGGACAAAGTTACTAAGACACAACTGGTCAAGTGAGAAGAGAAGAGACATACCTCTGACCTGTCCCACCTCTTAATTCAGCAGTTGCTACTCACTGTGACCTCCTGCATGAATCACTTCAGCCTCTGGCCTGCAGAATGTCCAAAAGACAACAAGCCTACGACGTTTAAGAAAAATATTCTATAGGATGCTAAAGTTCATTTATAAGACTAATTTACAATACTCTGTTTATACAGCCTTTTAAGTAGCTCAACCCCAAACTGTCAGTCCCTCAGAGTACTACATTCCTGTGAATAACCACAGGAGGAACTCATTTTTAATGGCTTTTAAACAGTATAAAAATGGAGATGTACATGTGGCTATTTAAAATTCACCCATTTATAGTTAATGTGTTTTTGATACTACACCTCAGCTGCCCACACAGCATTGCTCAGAAAAATCATGAACTGTGAAATAAACACCTCCCCGCAGCTCCTCTCTGGTGTGTGGACTTCTCGGAGTTGTCCCCACACAACCCTGCCTGTGGAATCCGCTTGTCCTGGTTGCCTGAGGTGGGGCTCATGTTGCCACCACCATTTATTTCCTCTGTCTATGGCAACTGTATGCACATGGCACATTTCTCCCAAAGGGACACTGAACACGTGTTTCTGCACAGCAGTAACAGCTGCTCTGGGCAATCAAGACCATCTAAAATTATGCACATCCCAAGAGCCTACATTTTAAATCAGACCACCCTAAACAAACTCTCCAAATCAAGTGAAAATCTACCTAGCCATTTTCATGTGAGGCAGTCACAGACACACCAAAAGAAACTTGATTTTATTTCTGCAGGTTACCTGTATCTTTGAAGCCAAAATCTTTGCTACCTAAGGCAACTCATCAAGTTCAATTCTAGTCTTACCCCATTCTGAAAGGTTCGCCCTTGGATCTGGATCTGTACTTTTCAAAAGAAAACCGAACAAACACAAAACACTCAGATTACAAAGACTTCCAAAGCATTCTTAGGTCTCCCCACAAGCTACTCCAGGAAAGTAAGGAAACATCTTTCCACAGTATATGCTATTTCTGGATAAAATTATAATGGATATGCAGGTAGATAATCCTTAAACATAAACTATGTAAGTGTCTAAATACTTGACTTCACCTCATCCCCCAGCCCACATCAAACACCATTATTAAGAAAACATACTTTGAAGTATTTATGTATTAGGATACTTGTTTATAGTTTCCCAAAACAACAAAAAAGCTCTTATTAGCTATAGCTTAAGTGAGACAGCTTACACAATTACTGCACATATGTGAAAGGCAATGAGGAATTAAATGAAGAAGTTTTTTTAAAATTCCTGAATTTTTGTGACTCTTTTTCAGGAAAAGGAGCAGAAAAGAAAGCTCTGCAGTTTGATAAACATTCTTTGGTTCTATAAAGGCTTTACTGTGATTCTCCCTCCAAATTTAAAAATGTTTTCATCTTTAACGGGCATTTATGAATAGTCACAAAGTAAATTACATGCAAGAAGGTGGAAGACAGAGTACTTCTAAAGGGTCGAAGTGCAGATGATGGCTTCAACAGGACTCCTCAGCTCAGCTCCCCACGGTGGGAAGGCCTGCCATCCCAGCAGACCTTCTGGTCAGGATCCTCCATTCCATAGCAAAAAAAAACCGTCTCTGTGCTTGTCATTTCCTGAAGGAAAGCACCTAACACCCTTTTCATTTTCCCTGCTCTGGGCATTTCCACAGAGTGGAATCTTGCACCACAATTCCTGGCAGCTAAGACAACTGAGTTTTCAGAAAAAGCAGGAGAGAGTTCATCAAAGAACCACACGTCCTGCGAGGGGTGTCCCACACAACTAGTCTTACCAAAAATTAACTGCTGAAGTGGAAAGCAGTCACAAGAAAGGCATTACTGTATGTTTGGTGAAAGTGCTGAGGATGGTGACATACGATAAAGTCTTAGACATGGACACAAGAGTATCTCGCCTAACGAAAGAATTTGCTTTCTTTAAGTAGGAATTCTCATACCCACCATGTTTCTCTTTTTACTTTGGTTTCCAGGAAGCTCATTATAAACGTAATGCTCAAATAACTTCGGTAACCCAAGTTATTTGGTAGGATTTCCTCCTTCCTCCATATAGTTTTTGTGATTTATTTGTATTTTATCAGTCCTATTGCTTACATATACATTTTGTTACAACCTTCCATACACACTTTTGCCTGTTTTTAGTGTACACAGTTGGGGGGAAAAAAAGGAAAAATTTGTGATGCCTTAAATGAAATTTATATATACTGTACCTATTCATAAGATGGTATTTTTTCCTGAAGATTTCTCAGAAAATAAGTTTAATGCTGGAACCCTATTCATGATAGCATAACATGCTAGACATAAGCTGCAGGAGTGTGAACAAAATATCTGTTTGAATTCACAGGACTCCAGCTTACATTAGTCAGACATCCTCTTTCCCTATCACAGATAAAGATACTTATGATAGGAATTCTTCACTTCCTTTTTTTAGTCACTGGGATCCCTTTAGGATTCTGATTTTTAAAAGTTACGGAACTTCTTCCCCAGAAAGGTATATGTACTCTCACACAATGTTTCACACGTATTTTCCGGGCCTTCACAGACCCCTGGCACCATCTGGGTTCTTTCTTGCTACAGAAATGGCAGGAACAATAAGTCTCCACTGGAGTCAAGCACATGGAGTCCCTTCTGAGCCCAGCAGGTTTCTAAGCCCCTTATCTCTCCCCAGTGAACCGCCACAGAGAGGACCAGTCTTCTGTGACAATCCCAACCCTGGCAGGTGACAGTGGAAGAATGAGGCCCAGGTCTCCTGACCCTGATGAGGACGCTGATGATTTTCATCCTCTCCACTGATCAGAGGCAGCGTGCTTCTCTACAGGAACAAAAAAAAAAAAAAAATCCACAACATGCAGCCACTGTTAGAGAGGAAACAGATTATATAAATGCAGTGCTGTGTTTTTAACCACTAAAAAACTCACTGTGCCTCTTCACCAGTCTCTCCCCTCAACAGTTCTCTATGACTTCAATTTGAGGACTTTACCCGCTAAGTCCAAAACCTTACACTTGCTCTCAGAGAGATGTTCGTTTCTTCTTTTCCCCACCACACCCTCTAAATTCTTTTCTGTTGCTCCCACAGAAAAAAAAAAAGAAAGAAACTTCAGTTATCAACAAATGGTACTTATTTCTGCTCACTGAACAAGGGTTCTCTTATTATAAAACCAAACTTCACCTTTCACTTCCTGGCATAAGACTTACATTTAGAGGGTTTTTGGGCAGCAAGTAAGGATTAGTCTAAGAAACCACAGTGGTCTAGAGGGTAATAACAGGAATGGATGCAAAAAAAAAAATGACAAGAAAAAACCCAACAGACACCAGCCCTAGACCAAGATTTTCAATCCCAGCTGTAACATTTAAATTCAACTAGAAAACCTTAAAAATATATATACTGCTGTCCAAGCCCCACCCCTGACTATTTAAGTCAAATTTGCTGGGGGTGAGCTCTGGTTTTGGAGTTTTTAAAGCTCCTGTGTTACTCTATTGTGCAGCCAGAGTGGGACACACCCATCCCAGACCACTGGCTGGGGGAGAGGGCCATGGTAGTGCTGGGAATGCTGGAGGGAAAAGCAGATGGCATCGCTGCTTGTCCCTTTTTGCTGGTCCTCCTGAGGAGGCATGATCACCCAAGTCAGGTGTTTGCAGGGAGCACATTCTCAGAACAACAGGGGTAACAGCCAACAGCCCCCGTAACACGGGACAGGCGCGGGGCAGTGAAGGAAGCTCCCCACGAGCACTGCCCTGAATCCAGTCTCCATCTCTCATGTCCGGGTGCAGGTCTACTCTGTGCAGGCTTTCCTTTGGCTTATCGATGTATTGAAGGACAACATCTCTAGCTGCTTGATTACCCTCAGCACCCACCTCTCAGTTCAGGGGTAATACTCGAAAATCCCCTTCCCTGGGTGGTCAAGGCAGAATTTGTCCCATACCTAGAGAGGCAAGAAGACCCCACCTCCAGAAAGGCAGGTCTGGGAGAAACCAGGGGAGACAGGGCTGAGCCTGAGGGCAAGTAAGTACAAAAACCAGCTCAGGTTGAAGGATTCTGAGCAGAAGGGGAGGACAAAGGTTAGTCAGAGGCTGCCTGACTGATTTATTTGGCTTCATGAGCACCTTGCCTTGTCTCCTTCAAGCAGGAGGGCTCCTCATTTAACACAAACAGGCTAATATAATTTGCAGAGGCATTAGCTCAGCTGCTGCACAGGAAAGGCCCCGGTACACAACCCTCTCTCCCTCTGAGCTCATCTTAGTCCATTCTGCGTCACTATGACAGAATAACACAGACTGGGTAATTTATAAAGAAATAAACTTATTTCTGGTAATAAGCAAATAAACCCAATACCAAGGAGCTGGTATTTGGCAAGGACCTTCTTGTTGCACCATCCCACAGTGAAGGTAAGAGGATGAGAGACAGCAAAAGATCGAACTCAGCCTGAAGCCCTTTTATAATCAGCACTAATCCCCTCATGAGGGAGAACCTCGATGACCTAAACACCTTCTGTTAGGCTCACCTCCCATTAGGCTCCTCCTCCCATCATGGTTGCACTAGGGACTACATTTCCAACATGTGCTCTTTGGCGGATACATTCAAACCATAGTAGAGCTTCACCCAGTTGCTATCAGTAGGAAAAATCTTTAATAACTCAATGACAGGTAAACTAACTCCAACTTCCTTCCTGTTTGAGGTTAAAAATCACCTGTATAAATAGGCCCTTCATCGTGAGCAGGGCTGGCCCTGGCTATCTTACAGGCACCTTCAATTACTACACCACACAGCACTCAGGTGAAGAGCTGGCGCTCAGCACGTATCTGTCGAGTGAATGAACTGGTTCCAAGAAGCATATTCAAGCACATGTACAAAGAGCGGCCTATTCATTTAGGGCTACAGTAGAAATATAAAATGCTCTGTGGTGGCCCTTCATTATACGTCTCTGTTAGCTAACAACTCACTTAGGGCCGCTCACCCGCCCTAATGCTGCTCAGGGAGGAATGAGGACTAATGTGGTAGAGTGTCTCAGCATCCACCCCATGCTCTTTTTAGTACTAAACTGCCCTAGTTCTAGTCAAGCATGTGATTCCCCTCACCCCCAACCCCAGGTGTAGACTGTATTTCCTAGGCTCCCTGGGAACTAGGTTTGTTCCTATGACTCTGCAGTGATGTGACATGACTCGATGTGATGTGTCCAACTTAGAGGTCACCCTCTTAAAGACGCAGCCACTGGCACCACTGGCTAAGACATGCTGACATATGGAGCCATCTGGACAGCCAGGCATGGAGGAAGGCAGAGGAACTCCCCCAACCCTGACTACTCGCCTCTGGACTCCCATCTGCGGACTCCCTCTACTACTCACGGATGTCCTTGTCACAGGAGAGATTAGTCCACCCCTTCACATATTCCAGAAGGAATATGAGAACCTGTTTTCCAACCCTGAAACCAGGCTCTAATTTGTCCAGGGTAAGTGAGTTAGCCTCCCCCTTGCACAGTTTCCTCCTTTATAAACTGGAGATAAAAGCACCTGCTCAATGTTATTAATACTAAGAATCAGCTATTAAAGCACAAATGCATTGAATGTGACGTGGGGCAGCCTCTGTGAATGAAACTAGATCCAGGCAGCACACGCTGATGGGAAGTACTGCTCCAGAAGGAAACAAGATTTACCTGCCATACCAGAATACTCCTATTTTTGACAAAAAGCTGAAATGTGAGTTTGCCATAGCATTATCTAAAATAATGAAAATATTTGAAAATATGCAAGATGCTTACCAATATGAATTGTACACACTGATTGCACAAATATGTCCATTAAAACTAGTAACACACCAGGGGAGAAAACAGCCTGCCTCCTGTGTGAAGTGGACTAACCGTGGTTTCAACTGTGTCTTACCAGGTAAGAACAGGGTCTTCCCAGGCAAGACAGCGGGACCCAGAAGTCACGGAGGCTTGCCCCAGGCAGGGCTATCACCAGCCCTTTTGGCACCTCTGAAGGAGTTGAGAAATGGGCCTGGCGATCTGCTTGCATGAGAAACAGAAAGGAATACCCTTTTCCTCCAAGCTGACCCAGCTCCATGCCCTGGCCTGAGCTGCGGAGGGTGGAGAGTGGGCTGCATTTCAGTGGATTCCACCCTCACTTGCCCTTGTGCAGGGAACCACCTCACACCTCACAACTGCATGCAGGGCCTGGTTCCAAACTTCCAATGCATATGGCATAACCGTCAATAAGGTAGTTACAACTAATGTTTCCCAGGAATCCCAATTCTACAGAAAAAAACTGTCACCTGTCCGTAAATCTACCAGAATTCTCTCACTGGAAACTGAGGTATATTTTATTCCAAAGAATAACTAAATGAACCCTCTTGCTCATCTCTGTTCCATCTGAAGAGGGGAGAAGCAGGAAGAAGAGGAGGAAGAGGCGGATGGGGAGGGAAGGGAGAAGAGGAGCGGGGAAGAAGAGCAGAGCAAGTTCCAAGCCGTACAGAAGGGCTGTCAGTGAGTGACGAGCTACGGCTGAGTCCTGCGAGCAGCGGACAGGGTGCCGGGAATGAAAAGGCTGGAAGACAACAACCAAACATCAAGGGATTTGCAAGAACAATGATGTATCCTTCAATGAAACTCTTTTACTGAAACTAGTCTTACAGTTCTTGTCACGTTCTCAAGTGAAATCCATTTACAACTCCCAACACAAAGCAATCAGACACCCTAGAATTTGCTTAGCAGACCTCAACAGTGACACTGCTGTAACTGGCAAGGACCCCTTTTCCTTTAAAGGGACATTTAGGGAAGTCATCTCATAACCACAACACCAAGGAGCACAGAATAGACACAGCAGGTGGCCTGCCATCTCGGCTAGGAGCACCATCCTCCCCTGCCCCGCCCCCCCGCGGGGCTCCCCACTCTCCCACCACAAGTCTCAATCATCTCAGCTCCTCAAGCCCACCAAGCCTCCCCCAGTCTGTCCCCTCAGCCTGACATGCTCCTCCCTCCCCTCACAGGGCTAATCTCTCCATCCTGACTTCCTCAGAGCAGCCTTCCCTCCCATGGAAACTACATTCTTCCTGTCAGTCTCTCTCCTTGCCCTGTGTTTTATTTTTTCTTCATAGCACTCATCACAACTGAGTTATGTTTTTTTTTCTCCCTGCAGTGTTTATCATCTGGCTTCCTCACAGATGTACATGCCGAGAAGTCAAGAATCATTTCTGTCCTCTTCACTATTTTACATGGGTGCCCAGGCCCAGGACTGGAGATACAGTCACAACACATGTGGCCTGAGGGCAAAATCTGTTTGTTTTTAAATTCCACAGGTGATTCAGATGCACAATGCCCTTTTGAGAGGAGTACTAACTTGACATTTTCCTAGCAAAATAATATACTGAAATACCAAGTAAATCACTCTATGTAAAAGAAAAAATTTACAGTAATGCTATAATTTCTGATAAGCACAATCTCTTCGTAAAGCAGCAGGCTTATGAATATTGCCTAGGCTCTCTCTTATGGTATTTCCAGATATGTTTACTAGACCATAAGTGATTGTAATAAAACCTACCCAGGATATTATGGTTTCAACAAGCACACAGAAAAGGTATTTTGCGAATGAACAGGAATCCATATATACTAGGCTAGTTTAGTAGTTGCAACCATTTTACCCATAATCCTGTGCTCTCTAATTATGCAAATAGGGCCTTTGCAAAACACCAAGGTCCAAAATCCCTTCCCTTATAATGCAACAGGGTCCCAGACTGCTTACTTCAACGACTGTTAATACGCCAACCTTTCCCCATCAAATTTTCTAGTCCCTACTGTTAACATCACAGCATCTGCCAAACAACCCAAAAAAAAGGTGACTGATGCAATCCATTCCTAAGTTATCTCTTGGTGGTGGTTACAGCATAAATTATTACAGGTTGATATTGAGGGTGGGGAAGAGAGATGCTGGTTGATGGATTTTAAAATGCATGGTCGCTGTTACTGCTAAATACCAGTTTTTCATTTCAAAGAATCCCCCCCAAAATGACTCAAGCTGCATTTTCACATGGCTTTCCAATTTTATTCCTCCCTAAGCACAACCAATTATCACTTCCAGCCTTTATCTAGCTCGCTAAATGGCCCCTTGCATCACTTTATCCTCTCCTTATTTCTGGAACTCTTTTTCTCACAGAGCCCTTCACTCTGAAATTTTTCCAAAACCACCACCAACTGCCTAAACAATGATTTCATTTTCAAGAAAGTAGTTTAGCAGTGGCTGGATATCTCAAAGCACAAATGAGTTTTACAGTCTTCAGAGTTTTCAAAAGTCATTTGGTGTCATTCATCTGGTTTGTAAGTGCAGATGCAGAAAACTGAGCTGAACTGCCTAAAACTTTGGCATCCCATGTCTAAATCGCAAGTTCTGCATGGGGTCTCACTCCTTCGTCCCGTAAGTCAGACTCCCAGGCTCCCCCTCTTCAATTCGGTCATCAGCCTGCCACCCACAGCACTTTCTGGGAGAAAAGGACCCAGGCTATTCTACATATGGGGAACAAAGGTTTCCACACCCTGTGAAACCCTAGGCCCAGCCAACTGGACCTGAAGTGAATGAGTGACCCAGGACAGACAATGCAAACCCAGCTTAGCAGGGCCTTCCAAGAGGTCAAGAGGGGCCTAAGCCACTCTCCTTTTTGAAAGCTCCCAATAATGTTAAAAATAAGGAAATGACAAAACATTTTAATGCCTATACTGAACAAATTAACATTTCTAATATCCAAACACTTATGACTAATTATGCTCTTCATAAGACAGTTACAAGATTTATAAAATGCATTAATTCACAGTGCACTACAGGCAGAATGTCTGTTAATGAGAAACAAATTTAAATCTGGATGACAAATGCCATCTTTTCAATCCTGCCAGTTTGTCTCTGTGATTAAATGTACAAGTTCATGTGGAGACAACATGAAGGAGTAAATCTGAGGCCCTTCATGAATGTGAGGCCCAAGCTAAATGGTATCACAGCCAACAGCTGCCACCATCCTCCCTGATATATACACTATGCCCTGTTGGCCAACAACACAGGGCAATGTATTTAATTAAAAGGTCTGTCTCAACAGAGATGATGGCAATTAGCTAGGCTCATCACAGTCACCGTAGCAGAAATTTCAAGGAGGAAAGAGTCACTAGTTCCTGCTGGTAACACCCCCCAATGCTGCCTTGGATCTGGAACCATCTGACAGCCCATACCTGTGTGGCCACAGTGCATATCCTCAGACACTCTCAAGATTCTCATCTGCCTTGCCACATGTAACCTGCTGTGATAACCCCTGCTACAGAGTTTTTGTGCCCTTGGACTAAGAGATCCTAACGTCACAACATTCCTACAACTGGAGAGGCTGCCCCTGTGCAAAATTCACACAAGCCAGGAAACCTCAGGGACAATGATAATCCAGTACTTTTCCCTCTCTCTTAGCAAACTGTTACCTTTTTTTTTTTTTAGATGAAATTTTGCTTTTGTTGCCCAGGCTGGAGTGCAATGGTGCAATCTCGGCTCACCACAACCTCTGCCTCCCAGGTTCAATCAATTCTCCTGCCTTAACCTCCCAGGTAGCTGGGATTACAGGTGCCTGCCACCTCGCCTGGCTAATTTTTTGTGTTTTTAGTAGAGACGGGGTTTCACCACGTTGACCAGACTGGTCTCAAACTCCTGACTTGAGGTGATCCACCCGCCTCATTCTTCCAAAGTGTTGGGATTACTGGCTTAAGCCACCACGCCTGGCCTGTTCCCACTTTTATGGTTGTCATCGCCCCTTCTTTCCAATTATTTTGTTTTCAATCCCTCAGCTTCTCTTCACCAAAAATGTTCCATGTTTGACTATTGTTATTTCTGGAATCTCAAATGCAGAGATTTCTGAACAATGCTTTTAGAGAAAAGAAAAACCCCGTCATTAAATAAACATGTTGATAGCCAGGCGCATGGTGGCTCGTGCCTATAATCCCAGCACTTTGGGAAGCCAAGGCGAGCGGATCGCTTGAGGTCAGGAGCTCGAGACCAGCCTGGCCAACATGGCGAAATCCTGTCTCTACTAAAAATAGAAAAATTAGCTGGGCATGGTAGCATACACCTGTAATCCCAGCTACTCGGAAGGCTGAGACAGGACAATTGCTTGAACCCAGGAACAGAGTTGCAGTGAGCCGAGATTGCACCACCGCACTCCAGCCTGGGAAATAGAGCAAAGAGCAATACTCCGTCTCAAAAAAAAAAAAAAAATACACACATACACACACACACGCACTCTCTCTCTCTCTCTCTCTCTCTGATTCTTAGACTCGTCAGAATTCCAGACATGTTTAGTTAATGCCTTGGAATAAACCAAAGAAGGTAAGTGTGTCCCACTTACAATGTGGAAGAACAGGTGGAATTAAAGGAGAAATAGGCAAATCTGGCTGGCAACAAAGTCCTGCGAAATGTCAGACAGGGCACGTGGCAACTATAGCAAGGGAAGAAGTAGAACAAGGGAAATTCAAAAGGAAACGGCAAAGATGCTAAGACTCCACTGCCAGGGCACACACCACCTCTGGAGGGTGTTTCCAGTGTCCCAGTGCTCTGCAGAAGAACCTTACCCAAGCACTGGGTAGTTCTGCAAGGCCCTTGCTTCTGCCTGCCCTTTTCCCTCGCTATGCTTTCTCAGTCCCACATTAGCTCAACCCACTGGGCTCTTGCTTCCATCGCATTCCCCGGAATCCACATCACTCCTCAGAACCATACCTCTGCTTCCCTCTTAGAGATTGAAACCTCAGAGAAAACGAATTGTGGGGGCAGAGATAAGAAGTGACCTCTTATGAAGAAAACTTCTGGGGCCTCAGCCCAGCCTCTGAAAAACAGCCCATGTTTACACAGATCATGCTGAAGAGGAAACCCACCGCTCCTGGAGTTTGTTCTATCTTGAAAGAATGCTTTGAAACATGAATGATAGCATTTCAGCATTGAACAGGTCAAGGGGAAGTTAAAGTGAGATCTTTGCCTAGTGTCACTCTAACAAGAGCTGTTTTAAAACAAAACAAAAAAAACAGCCTAAGAGGCACTGGATGCCAAGATCAACAAAGCACAGCCTCCACTCAAGGGGAGCACAATGCACAGCCTCAGACTCTCCCAGAAACATTTTTGGGGCTCAATCTGCTCCTCTTAGAATGAAGGGCCTCTAGTCCTCTAGTGCCACTGTAATAATATGCTTCTTCTTCTTCTTCTTCTTTTTTTTTTTAAGATGTCTCGCTCTGTCACCAGGCTGGAGTGCAATGGCATGATGCTGGCTCACTGCAACTTCTACCTCCCAGGTTCAAGCGATTCTCCGGCCTCAGCCTCCCGAGTAGCTGGGACTACAGGTGCATGCTACCACATCTGGCTAATTTTTGTATTTTTTAGGAGAGACAGGGTTTCACCATATTGGCCAGGATGGTCTCGATCTCTTGGCCTCGCAATCCGCCTGCCTGGGCCTCCCAAAGTGCTGGGATTATAGGCATGAGCCACTGCGCCCGGCCTAATAATATGCTTCTATAATTTGACATCATGTTTTTAATACTTTACCTCTCAAACAAGAGTTGCAACCAGTATTGTTCCAACAACAAATGGGATGAAATCATTTACAAGAAGGAGAGAGAATATGGGTCCTTCTCTCCATAAAATAACGATAAACTCTCATTTCCAAATTCTTGAATACTAGATATAGAGAAGCTCCATGTAAATCTTTTTTTTTTTTTTAAACAGTCTTGCTCTGTTGTCCAGGCTGTATGGCAGTGGCACCACCCACAGCTCACTGCAGCTTCGACTTCATGGGCTCAGACTATTCTCCTACCTCAACCTCCCAAGGAGCTGGGACTACAAGTGTGCGCCACCATGCCTGGCTATTTTTTTTTTGTAGAGACTGGGTTTCACCATGTTGTCCAGTCTAGTCTCAAACTCCTAAGCTCAAGCAATCCACCTGCCTTGGCCTCCCAAAAATGCTGGGATTACAGTCCACATAAATCTTTAAGAAAGAATTTATGAACAAAAGAAAAAGTGTATCTTTCACTTACACAGAAGTAAAATTTGTGGGACTCACTGTTCAAAGAAAGGAAATACCTAAAAATTATTGAATCAGATTTGGACACTGGAGATCATCTCACATCTACAGTATCATCTAGACTGGCCTCTTCATTTTGTAAGTAAGGAAAGCTAGGCACAGAATGATTAAGTAATTCACCCAAGGACACCCAGCTAGTGAGAGGCAGGAGAAAAACAACAGAACCTAGCCAAGAATGATTTAATTATTCCAAAAAGGTATCAGAGGATGTTAGCAAAGTCTGGGATAAGTCCTATAGTCTTTGGAGGCTAATGTCAAAGAGGACAGCCAAGCCCTCCCACAAAGCCCAGCTTACTGCTCTACACAGGCCAGAACTCAGTAGGATCAGCATAGGATGCATAGATCTTTGGCTCCCTGTATTCATGCATTTCCATCATGCCAAAGGTGGCACAAGTTCCGTAAGGCACAATAGCCGACACACCTTCTAAAACAGGCCAGTAGCTCCAGAGTAGTTACGACCTTCTCGGATTGCAGGCCCAGTTTCCCACCTCACTGTTGTTATTGTACCACACACCATCACCTCATCAAACCACAGGAAGTCAAAGCTAGCGGTGCCAGCCCACCAGCTGAGCAGCAGCAGCTGTCCCAAAGACATCACCCTAGGACCTCACTTCCTGTTCTGGCACTCAAGCCTGTATCCACGCCAATTCACGGTCTGGCCCATCGTTTTCAAAGCTAGAGCTGGACAGGCCCCAGATATCCAAGAAACCATCTGTTCTAGAATCCTCCCTCCTCCAACTTCACTTCACAACAGGCCATGGCATCTGCCACCATCCTTGGTCTTCTGAACAGAGGGTGTGGAGCTCTTGTTCACAGCTTTGGAGAGGACTCAGCTCATTCTGACCCTGTCTGGAAAGGGAAGAACCACCGTTTTAAATCAAACATCCTGAAACAAACAGGTCCATGCATTCTATATGGCAGCTTTAACTACCACAGATGTTACAAAATGTAGAAAAGTGCATTCAATTTTCTAAAGTCCTAGAATTCTGAACCGTTTCTATTTATATTCATTTATTTTTTAATAAATGCTTTTGCAAAAAAAAAGTCACCAGTATAAAATAAAGACAAGGTAGGAATAATCACACTAATAATATACTAATATCTCAGACCTAAAGCACTGTGAACTTACTTTCCAATTAAGAGAAAAACCAGAATAAAATCAAGCATTCTTTGAAAGCCATTCAAGTATTACTATATAAAAATTCTAAGTAAACCCCAATTACATTGTATAATACCAGTCATAATAACTAATATTAATGGAGCATCACTATGTAGCAAACTGCGCTAGGATCTTTATATGTATGATTCACTAAATTCTTCTAACACCTCTGTTATTACCCCCTTCTTTTTTTAAGCAAAGGAAGCATATGGAGGATAACTAACTTGCCTGAGGTCACATCAATAAAAGGTGTCAGGGTCAAGGTTCAAACCTAGGTCCACAGGACCCCAAAGCCAATGTTTTTGATATTATACCACACTGCCTTGGGGTCTTCAGTGTGTGGGAGCAAACACTAAAACTGCATTTCAGTTCAGTGAGCAGCATCACCTTCCATTTTAAGAGGTTCTGTGTAACTGACTGCCCTGAAAGTTTACAGGCAAAGACGGGGAAACTGGCACCCATCTAACAAGTCTATAGCATAGCTGTCAAGCAGCTGTGCAAAGCTGGGGGGCACAAGTGAATCGTGTGCTTGGCAAGGTTACATGTGCCTCTGTCTCAGACTTGAATTAAAAAAAAAATGGGTAGTCAAGGAGATAGGAGACAGAATCTTTTTCCAAATTCTACAGGGAGTATGAAATAAATATGATCAGGCCCATAAAGCTCTGATAAAGTCAGTCTGTTAAAAATAAAAAACTGTATCTCTTACTACCTCCCCTGATCTTCACCCAACAAGCATAAAAATCCATGAGCACACACACAAACTCTATTACTATTGGCCTATTTAAACCTTAAATTTTTAATTCTGCCTATTCTCTTTTGGGAAATCCATTCAGGAACCATTTGGCTATGCTTGTATTTCTGTTGCTGTGTTTTATTGCGGGTGTCAACATGACTTTCTCTTGGGTGACAGCTCTCCGACGTCTCGTGCAATATCAATATTCACAAGGCAGCCTCAGATTTATTGCTAAACTGAGATCATGAGCATGAAACAATAAACCCACAGGCCATTGGGCATATTTGCTGTTGATCATGCTTGGATCAGCTGCACAAGCTTGTGATGTTTATGATATAAGCAAATGGCTTTCCTTGCTCTATCTTTTCTAATTCTTCCCAGTCAATTTTCATTTCAAAGTCTTACAAACCATCTATGTGCCAGCTACTGTGCCAGCTGCTGGGAATACTGCAGTGAGCAAAATAAGCTTACTGCCTATTTAAAAAGGCAGAAGTCAATCAAATAATGATGCAAAGGAGTGAGTGACTGCAAAAGAGCACTGTGAAGGAACACAGATTAACAAGTGTCAATCTGTTCAGGTTGCTATAAATAAAAACACCATAAACTGGGTAACTTATAAACAACAGAAATATATTTCTCACAGTTCTGGAGGTGGGGAGGTCCACAATCAATGCCCCAGCAGATTCAGGGTCTGGTGAGGGCTCATCTCTGCTTCTCAGACGGCGCCTTCTCATTGCATCCTGACATGTTGGAAGAGGCACACAAGCTTCCTCAGCCTTGGTTATAAGGGCACTAATCCAATTTCACCTTTAGGACCTAATCACCTCCTAAAACCCTCATATTACTGCACTGAATACCAGGTTTCAACACAAGAATTCTGGGGGACACACACTCAGATGTAGCATGGAGGATTTGGTCAGTTTTTAAACATGGCTGCAAATTCTGAAACTCCTCCTGCTGAGAGGTAAGGTCTATGTCCCCCGACTCATGAATATGGGCAGCCTTATGACAGCTTCAACCAATAGAACATGGTGGAAATGATGCTATGTAACTTCGAAGTTAGGTCATAAGAGGCCATGCAGCTTCTTTAGCTCATTCTTGGAGCCCTGAACTACCCTGTGAGAAGTCCGACCATCCAGAGGCCACTCAGCCATGAGGAAGTCTAAGCCACATGAAGGAAGGGTCAACACAGTAGAAGCCAGGGTCAACAGTCCCAGCTAAGGCTGGTCTTGGAGTCATCCCAGTCCAGACACCAGACATACATGATTGAGGAAGGTCCCTTATGATTCTGGCCTCCAGCTGTTCACATTTTCCCATTATGGGGCAGAGACAAGCCTTCTTCACGAGGCCGTCTGGATTCCTGAACTGCAGAGTCCATGGACATAACAGTGTGGTTGCTGTTTGACACCACGGTGTTTAGGAGTGCTTTGCCACACAGCAGTCAACAATGAGAGGACAAAGGTGCTTAATATAACAGAGGCGCTGCCTTGTGCCGGGAAGTCATGCGAGCGCTCTCCATGTAAGTAGCATTAGGGCAGCAATTTGAAGGGTGAAAAGACCTCCATCAATGGAAGGAGAGGAAGAAGCAGGCTGTAGGCACAGGCCCTGCAATCAGAGGGAGTGTGGCTGGCACAGAAAAAGCAGCACAGAGTGAGAGGAGAGTAAAAAGGATGACGAGGTAGGCAGGGGTCAGACCACATTGGGTACTTCGCTGGTGTGCTGCTTGAGAGCACTTAGAAGTCCCTGAAGAGGTTGTATATACGTATATATATATAATTTTTTTTAAAATTAAAGTAAAA